>JARSSU010039531.1:0-22853 GCA_029619165.1 Eurosta solidaginis | reverse complement strand
GAGGCTATATATTTTAGCCAATTTAATTGGCACTGACCGGACACTTTCACTATCGGACTACGTTCAAAAGCGTTAAACTACTTCAAACCGCCCAAACACTGCACTTAAAAATTGTTTACTGGTCACCACTGCATTCACTTGAAAATTCTTAGGAACTGATCCTCCCTACATTTGAGGATTGCAGTCGACCCAACTACCAAGCCTCACCCTGCCACCGATCTTTTCCGAGCTAATTGGTATAATACAGCTCGGCTCAAATACTCGGTAAACTTGGTTCACACTTTCACACAGACTCCACTCATTCTTAAGGGCTAATTAAACTTCCTTAACCCTAAGGTCATAGTCGTATCCATAAGCATTTCCAGTGTGATCGATTAATGGTGCCTTAACCTAAAAATCGTGAAAATTTCATAAAAATGAAGAAAACGAAAAAAATTACAAACATATTCCAAAAAAAATAAGTCTCTTAGTCATAACGTATCCAAAACAATGAACAAATCTACAAAAAGTTATTAAATTCACCAACTCAAATGTTTTTAGGTTATGGATATGGCGAGAAATCAAAAGCCAATTGGTTGGCTATGGTATGGTTATGGGGTAGCGTTAAGGTATGGCACTATTAATCGATTACATTGATTTCCATAAGGTAGGTTTGATCCCCTGTTTTATCTGGTTATGGTGATATGGTTATAAGTCACCATTAACTGGCCTTTTAGCCTCGCTGCAACATTGTATTCTTCGCGTTACATACACTTGCATTGGCAAAACGCATAGTTGGCGAAAGACACACCCATACACACTATGTAACAAAAAAACAAGGATACTGCGGTTACAGATATCATCGCAGATCTCTGCACAACTGGAAGAGCAAGAAAGAAGTATTTCTTCGAAGTTGGAGGCGCAGGATACAACAATTTTACAACTCAAGGACAAAACCGATGCCGAGATTGAAACATTGAGAGGTCGAATCAGGTGTTGCAACGAAATCACCCAACAGTTTCAGCGAGTAATCCAAAGGTAAAAACACCATCCTTTATCGGTTCTGTTCCTTTCCAGGTATTTAAGCTTAAGTTTGAAAAGACCGGAACAGTGACCAACTGGAATGCTGAATATAAATTTGCTGCACTATTTGTGGCATTGAAAGGATCTGCTGCTGAAATCCTACATACTATTCCCGAGGGAGAGCGGAACAACTACGAAAAACGGATGAGCGCTCTAGAGAGGCGATACGGAAGCGAACACAGGAAGCAGATATACCAAATAGAGTTGGAAAAACCGCTACTAAAAAGCGAATGAGACTTTGCAGTAGTTTGCGTCGGATGTTGATAAATTGGCTCATCTCGCATTTGCAGTCACACCCGTGGAATACCTCCGAGAGCGCTAAAATTCAGAGCTTTATAAATGGAATACGGGAAGTCGAAACGAAACGAGCTACATATGCGAATCCAAAACCACCATTTGCTGAAACGGCATCCCATGCACTGACTCAGGAAATAGCGCCACTTTTGATTAAGCGCGCATATAAAGCTCATCGCGTGGAAGTGGAAAGGCCAGACTGAGTAGACACAATTTTGGAAGCATTAAAAGGAACGCAGCAGAAAAACGATGCTGCCGTCAATTGCTTTAAGTGTGGAAAACCAGGGCACATTGCACGTTATTGCGGTACCAACCCTAATAGTTACAACAATGTGGGTGGCCGTAAACGCAGAGCTGAAGGAGATGAACAAATCTCACAATCTACTCATTCGTTACACTAAATCGAGTCATCCACAAGGAGCGACAGCTGGCTCCCGCAATTGAATGCCCCATAGTCTCTATCTCGCAAACTGGAAGAAGGTGAAGCAATCTTACTGTCGGAGTGCATGTGGATGGAAAGGAACGTTTACTGACTTTAGATATGGGTGCGTCTCATTCCATCATTCGATCGGATTTAGTCAACAAGAAGACCATTGCATGGAACAAGATTGCGTGCAACTACTGTAGAAGACACCCAGATTCTAGGAGAAGTAGCATGTGAAGTCGCAATTGGGACATTTCAACTAGCAAGACTGATTTTTCAAATGACATCATGGCATGGACACAGGGGCTGGAGGAATACTATCAGAGTAAAACAACATGACTACTCCTAAGGTACGCAAACATATTTGGCTAGGCCGCACCAACGTTGTGAAACATGAAATTGACACTGGAGATGCGAGGCCGATCCGCAAGCTCATCGTAGTGTTCACTGGTGAAGCGGGATGTTGTGACTCAAATCATACAAGAAATGAGCGACAGCGGCGTCATCGTACCATCAGATAGTCCATGGAGCTCACGGGTGGTACCTGTGAAGAATAAGGATGGAAAAATGAGGTTTTGCGTGGACTACCGGAAGTTGAATGACATCGCGAAAAAGGATAGCTACCCATTTCCAAGAATTGACGGCACTCTGGACTCACTATCTGGTACGAAATGGGTTTTCCACATTGGTCTTCAAAAGTGGCTACTGGCAAGTGGAGATGAAAGAGGAAGACAAAAAGAAAACAGCCTTCAATGTCGGAGGTGGTTTTTGGCAATTTACAGTGATGCCTTTTGAACTTTGTAATGCACCAGCTACTTTTGCGATACAGATGGAGGATTTGCGATTGAAAGGACTATATCGGAAAACATGCTTGGTGTATCTGGATGTCATCATCGTATTGGGAAAGAACATAAGAACTTGTAGGAAGTTTTCCAGAGAATTTCTGGCGCTGTTCTGAGACTAAGTCCCAAAAACTGTTCACTGTTTAAAAAGGAAGTAAGTTATTTGGGTCACAATGTAACGACAGGGGGCATCTGCACTGCGAATGAAAAGATAGAAGCTGTAAAAGGTTGGCCAAGACCACAGAATTTGCACGAATTAAGAAGTTTCTTTGGGCTGTGCACTCTTACTCTTATTGTTATAAACATAACTGTGAAATGAAATACCATTGATATAAAGCTCTTTTTTTTCAAAGATATAGCTTATTTTATTCGTCCACGACCCTTTTAAAAATCTTTTATTTAAAAGTGGGCGTGGTCTTTAACCAATCTCTTAAATTTTTTCTAGAAATATTTCCTGCTATAGGAAAAATTTGTGTACCCAATTTTATTACGATCCGTTTATTTTTCTTCGAGTTATGGCTCCCGAAATATAGAAAAATTGCTTAGTCATAAAAGGGGCGGTGTCACGCCTATTTTTTAAAATTTGAAGTTTTTCTTATTTATTGTTATAAACATAACTGGGAAATGAAATACCATTCATATAAAGCTCTTCTTTTTCAAAGATATAACTTATTTTATTCGTCCAGGACCCTTTTAAAAATCTTTTATATAAAAGTGGGCGTGGTCCTTAACCAATTTCGTTAATTTTTCTTCAAAGCCTTCCTTATAGTAAAGACAATCTCTGCCGAATTTTGTTACGATATGTTTAACGATTTTTGATTTATGATTAGTAATATTTGTAAAATTGATTTTTTCACAACTGAGCGGTGCAACGCCCATTTTAAAATATTTTTTTCAAATTTTTATCAAGAGTCTCAAATATCAAATTTCAACATTTTAGGTGTATTATTTACTAAATAATCAGGTTTTTTATGTTTTCCAAAATGTTATATACACAGAGAAAAAACAATTGTAAATCGTTGACTTAGTTAAAGAATTTTGTATGGGGCCCAAGAAACTTGTACATCCTACCAAAGTACTCACACAGTATATGCTCGACAATGGAAACAAAGCTTATGCAATTTATTACCTAATTCAGTTATTATTATTAAGATGATGAAAAAACTTAGTAGATTAATCTTGCCTAAATTTTAGTTGTGGTATTCGCGAATTTAAGTTAATTTTACAATAGTTTTTCTCTGTGTGTATATAAAAAGTGGGCGTGTTTATCATCGGATTTCGCTCATTTTCAATACCAATTTATTCTGGGTTCAGATAAGCTCGTGTACCAAATTTGGTGAAGATATCTCAATATTTACTTAAGTTATCGTGTTAACGGACGGACGGACGGACATGGCTCAATCATTTTTTTTTGATATTGATGATTTTGATGTATGGAGGTCTATCTATATCGATTCCTTTATACCTGTACAACCGACCGTTATCCAATCAAAGTTAATAAAAGTAAAGCTTTTCAATGGAAGAAGGAGTAAGAAGTGCCTTTCCAAACATTGAAAGAGCGTTTGTGCCCTGCCTCAATGTTGGCATATCCGATTCCAGGAGCAACGTTTATTCTCGATACATATATGAGTGGATATGCTATAGGAGACATTTTTTCACAACTGGTCGATGGACAGGAGAAATTAGTTGCATATTGCAGCCGATCAATTGGGAAACAAAGAGGAACTATTGCGTTACTCGGAGAGAGCTGCCCGCGTCAGGACAGATCACGCAGCGTTGAAAAAGCTTCCGCAGTTCCGTAATCCAGAAGGTAACTTGGCACGGTGGATCGAGCGACTACCAAACTATGACTTTTCCATTGAGCAGCGGAAAGTTAGTGCCCATACGAACGTCGATGCAATGTCACGAATACCATGTAATTTGGAATGCAAACACTGTTCGAAATCTGAGGCTTAGGAAGACATCATAGATGTTCGGCTTATGAATGTAACGTGCTCGGATGAATGGGCCATGGAACAACTAAGGAAGTGTCGGCTAGAAGATACAGATCTGTCGCATGTTATACAAGGGCCCGAACGAAACGATAGAGAGGAGTTGTCAGCAGAGAGTCCTACTGCGAAGTGATAGTGGGCTCAGTGGAACAGTTTACAATTGATACCCGGATGTTTGCATCGAATATGGGAGAGTGAGGATGGTCAATGCAAGAAGAAATTGATAGTTGCTCCCAGGAAAAGGATTCCTGACGTTCTCAGTGAGCTACATAATGGTCCAAGTAGAGGTCATCTTGGAATCACGGAGACGATCGAGAAAATTAAGCAGAGATTCAATTGAGTTGCTTGCCATCAGTCAGTAACTGAGTGGTTTGCAACAAATCGAAAGGGCACACAACCCGAAGTCATAGCCAGATGAAGCAATATAACTCAGATGCACCATTTGAAAGGATCGCTATGGATGTCGCAGGTCCATTTCCTACTAGCGACCATGGAAACAAATATGTACTGGTGGTTATGGATTATTTCAGCAAGGGGCGAGAGGTATACCCAATCCCAAATCAAGAAGCGGAAACAGTAGCATAGGTGTTTACAAAAAATTGAGCTGCAAGGTAAGGTGTTTCAATGGAGTTAAAAATAAAATAAATGTAAGGCGCGATAACCTCCAAAGAGATTTTAGGCCGAGCTTCTCTTCCAATTTGCATCGTGCTCCTTTTTAATTTTTCCTACAAATTTTCGGTACGGGACCTACTTGCTTTATGCCGACTCCGAACAACATCTGCGGGGCAGATGAGTTTTCACTGAGAGCTTTTCATGGCAGAAATACACTCGGAGTGCTTGCCAAACACTGCCGAGGGGCGACCCCGCTTAGACAATTTTTCTTCGAATTGAAAAACATTATTTCTAAAATTTTGATGTTGCTTTGCCCGGGGTGTGAACCCAGGGCATTCGGTGTGGTAGGCGGAGAACGCTACCATCACACCACGGTGGCCGCCAATGGAGTTACATTCTGACGAATGCAGGAATTTTGAATCTGCTGTGTCCCAAGAAATGCGTAAGATATTGGGCGTTCGAAAAGCTCTGACAGCTGCATTGCATCCTTAGTCCAATGGTATGGTGAAACGATATAATAGAACCTTGGAGGAGCACTTAAGGAAAGTAATGGACAAGTTCCATAAAGAGTGGAATATACACGTATCTTCATTCTTGATGGATTACCGATCGGCAGTGCATGAGACAACGCGCAAAACTCCCGAATAAGAAATTTTTGGCAATGACTTTCGACTGCCAGCTTATGAGGTGCGTTTCTCTAAGGCTGGGGTAACGCTCAGTAAATCCAGAGTTGAGTAAAGGTCCCACAAACCCCTACTGAATAAATACACAATATTTATGTGTTACGAACACACGCACACATGGCTGGGGTGCTAGGAGGGCAGCAGCTTTCCGTGCGAGACGGTGAGGGGGCGGAGCGGCGGCTAACGGTCGTCGTAGCAGAGGAGGTATCGGTAGGACGGTTGGGCGGATTGGTACGGCGGTATGGAAGCAGCGGCGGGATCAGCTCGGCGGCTGAACGGCGGTTGGCCTGGCAGCGGCGGGATAGAAGCAGCGACCTAACAGCGGTAGGATGGCGGACGGCCAACGCTCGTCGTATCAGCGGCGGTACCAGCAAGGCAGGATCAGTAGGGTGGTAATATGGCGGACGGCCAATGGTAGGCGTAGCACCGGCGTGATAGAAGCAACGGCGGCACCGAAGGGGCGACGATGCGACGGCAGCGGCGGTGGGCTACGGAGCGCGTACCAGGGTCAAGGTGAGAGGGGAAGTAGGCTGGCGACGGGGTTTACCTGGACAGCGGCTGCGTGTTCCGGGCGGTGTGTTCGGCGGGATCGGTAGTCGTCGGCGGGATCGGATGGATCGGTAGTCTTCGGCAGGATCGATAGATCGGCGGGGTCGGTCACCTAAGGAAGAGACTGCGAGGACCCGTTAGTGCCGGCTTCACCGCTGGACACCCCCGCCGCCCTACTTGCACTCTAGATAGAAGGTGCTTAAGGGGGGCGGGGCTATACCAGCTGGGACATCGCGGATCGATCCGTGGGCGGCGGGGAAGTGCACCTTAACGGCACAACGGTAGCCCCTTATGCGCACGCATGGGTCCACGGCCGAAGTCAGAGCTGAGGGGGAGGGGTGATATAGTCATTATGGCGTCGGGGTGGCAATAGAACAAAGGAATCCACCCCGCTCATCTTTACCTGGGTGAAGGGTGACCCGCGCCGTGACAGCGCCCCTTCCACTCAACTAGTCGAAGCCAGAGCTGAGGGGGAAAGGTGATATAGTCATTAAGGCGTCGGGCCGCTCAAAACCCAAGGGGCGACGGGTGGCAATACATAAAAGCATCTGCCCCGCTCGTCCTTACCTGGGTGAAGGGTGACCCGCGCCGTGACAGCGCCCCTTCCACTCAGCTGGCTAGCCGGAGTGGCAATTTTGTCTTTAAAAATACCACCACTCCCGCTGGCTCACCTGCGAGGACTTAATTGCAAAATGCAAACTCGCTGTTTTTATACGGGTGGTGACGCAAACTGCGTGAGAAATTAATACATCATTATTGTGATTGTCTCGTGTGATGATCTTGTTGACGAAACACACCATTGATTTGCCATCAGTCGTTGGTAGCGTGTGGTTATTTACCATAGTGGTTGTTGGCTATGCTATAGATAAAAGTACAGGGGGTTCTGCTATAGAAAGAGAAGTACAGGGGGGTTCAGGCTTAAGTGAAGAAAAGGAAGTCGAGCGGGGTTATGTTATTGTAACGCTACGTTACAGTACCCCTTCCACTTCGGTTGACGGAAAGCTGCGTTGGGGATCTCCAGGCATGGCCTAGGTATTATGCCGGTATGTGTGGGCGTAGCAATTTATTAAAAAAGGAAATTCTTTGTTCTCAAAAATATACAGAGTCATTCCACTTAAGTTGTAACAGAGTTAATGTTTACATTTCAGTTAAATCTTAAAAAAGTATTATTCAAATGTATTTTGAAAAATAATTCACATTTCATATGTGCCTTAAGTCTAACAAGCGTTTTGTAAATTGTATAAAAATATAAAAAAAGATATGTTTCGGCCTCCTCTCTTGATGTCTCATTCAACTGGTACCATTCTCTTCACCACATCAGTGACAATCTCGCCTATGTTTCGCCCATCATTTTTACCTTGACCCGCTTGGTTTTCCAGCGGAACGTCTAGCTGTTCCTGTGCTTGTGGGTCGTGCGGTTCAGTTTCAATTCCCTTAAGAACTGTTCGGGATCAGGGTCCCCCTTTTCGTATGTCATTTTCTTCATGTCGTTGTGTTCCGTGTTGCCCGTTCCTGTAGCTGTGGTTCCACCTCTGGTTGGATGTCTGTTTGTTTTATGGCCATCAGTAGTTGTATTGGTGGTCCATGAAAATTTTGGATTCTCTGAATCCTCGGTTTGTTTGCCGGCCACACTGTTGCCTCAAACGGTGGGCGCCAAGGGCGTATCGGTTTCGGAGACCGGTGGTGTAGGTTGCCGGTGATTTTGAGTTATTGTTTGGACGGTTTGATTCCTGGAATGAGTAAGTAAAAAGGGTGTTGTTTAGGATTCGTACGGCTTAAAGTCTTGCAAGTGCACGTGCACGTGTTGTCGCTTTGGTTGCTCCGGGTGGCCTAGCGCCCCGGGTGTATTTCTGATATGGAAAGCTCACAGTGAAAACTCATCTGCCTTGCAGATGCCGCTCGTAGTCGGCATAAAACATGTAGGTAGGGAAAAGGAAGAGGAGCACGACGCAAATTAGAAGAGAAGCTCGGCCTTAGATCTCTTCGGAGGTTATCGCGCCTTACATTTATTTTTTTTAGGATTACGGCTAGGTGCCGTTTTATCCCATAACTTGGTGATGGACGGTGGTACGGTTGGTGGCTCTGCTGGTTCTGCTCCCTCCGTGCGCACTTGCTGCTGTGCTGTAAGATCTCGACCGAAATTGATTTCTGCTGCCGATGCTGTTGTAGATTTGTGGCTAGCCGTGTTTATAGCAAATGCTATTTGCGGAACCTCCTGTTCCCAGGTGCGGTGGTCGTCCTGACATCGCTGAGCTATCATGGTTTTCACGACTCGGTTGGTTCGCTCGGTGGGGTTTTCGTGGGGTGCGTAGGCGTCCGTAAACTTGTGATCGATGCGGTGGTCATTAAAAAACGTTGATAATGCCTTCCCGACGAATTCTTTCCCATTGTTGGTGAGTAAGGTTTTCGGGCAGCCAAAACGGTATATGACTCTTTCTTGGAGTGCTTTGATTACGCTTGTCGTTGTCGCTTGGCGCACTGGGATCAATTCCACCCACTTGGAGAATTTAACCACCATGACGAGGAGACAAGTATTTCTTTGCTTGGAGCGGGGCAGTGGTCCCACGAAGTTAGCGGCTACTATTTCCTACGACCGTGACGATTGCATGGTTGCCATCAGTCCTGCTGGGCATCTTTGCTCGTATTTGTATTCAGCGCATTTGGTACACTTCCATACGTGTTTGAGTACATCGCGGAACAACCCGGGCCAGTGGTAGTTCTGTTGCGTTCTTTTGAGCGTTTTCTTCACCCCGAGATATCCGGCGGCGGCGGCGTCGTGGACTTCCTGTAGTACGTCCTTTCTTCGATCGGCTGGACGCATAGCTTCCATTGCGGTGACCACGATAGTTGATTTCTCGGGGAGATGTGGCGGAAGAGACGGCCATCGAAGATCTGGTAATCTGGATGTACTTGCGGTTGCTCCTGCACCTGTCTTGCTTTCCTCTCGTGAAAATCATTTGTTCCGTTGGTTATGGTATACAAAATATCGTCTTCAGCGTGTTGTAGCGGGCAGCGGGAGAGCGCGTCGGCTACCACATTCGGCGCCTCTTTCCTGTATTCTATCTCGAAGTTATATTGTTGTAGTTCCAGTGCCCATCTTGTCTGGCATACAGAGGGAGCGAGTGCAGCCATTTTAGGGAGTGGTGGTCAGTGATGACGGTGAAATGATACCCCTCCAGGCACGGTCTCATCTTTCGGCGAAGCATTCTTCTTCGGTGGCCGAGTATCGCTTCTCTAGATGGGCTAGGCTTCGGCTGGCATAAGCTACCACATTCCCGTGGTCGGAATGGGGTTGATAGAGCACGACTCCCAGGCCCTCTCCGCTCGCGTCGGTCTGGAGAAAAACTGTCGAGAGAAGTCTGAACAACAAAGTATTGGAGCGCAGGAAAGCTTGCACTTGAGTGCTTTGAAAGCGTGATCTTGTTGCGCCTCCCATTTCGAGACTTGTCCCTTTTTCAGAAGTTGGTTAAGCGGTGCGGCGAGTGTAGAGAATTCTGCCACGAAGCGGCGGTACCACGACGCGAGTCCAAGGAAAAGGCGGAGCTCTTTGAGCGTTTTCGGTGCGAGCATCTCCTGTACAGCGGATACCTCTGCTGGATCGGTGTGAATTCCTTTCGAAGTGATTATGTGTTCTAGGTAATGGAGTTGTTGCTGGAGGAAACTGCACTTTTCGAAATTAACTTGCATCTTTTGTCTTATAGGCGCTCGAACACTTCCCCCAAGATCGCCAAGTGTTCTGCGAAGGTATCTCCCAACACGATGATATAGTCCAGGTAGGCGAAAACTTGTGGTTGGAGTCCGGGCCCAAGTATTGAATCCAGAGTGCGTTGAAACGTAGCCAAAGCAGACTGTAGGGCAAATGGCATGACGTTCCACTGGAAAAATCCCCTGCCGGGAACCGTAAATGCGGTGTATGGTCGAGATGCTCTGGCGAGCGGAATCTGCCAGTAGCCGTTCTCCAAGTCAATAGTAGAGATGAATTTCGCCTCTTTCAGCTTGTCGAGAATGGCTCCAATTTGGGGTAAAAGGTAAGCGTCTGGTTCGCTGGCGGCATTGAGCTGACGGTAATCTATGCACATCCTCCAAGTACCCTGTTTTTTGCGGACTAGCACGATTCGCGAGCTGTACGCGCTTCGCGATGACTCTATTCTTCCTCCTATCAGTAACCTTCTCGTGTTGATGACTTGTTGCATGGCCGGGTTGCGGGGTAGTATCGTTGCCTCAGCGACCGGTTGTGTTTGAGGCGAATCGTCTTCTCGGCTGCAGTGCTTTGTCCGGTGATTTCGCCAAACCGCTTTTGGTTGTGTGCCAGGAAGTTTCCCAGGTCCGTGCTTTGGTCGTCGCTCAAGTAATCTCGGCTCGTTAATGCGCATAGCGTATCCAGTTCGGGTGCTTTTTTGGTCAAGGTGGCCTCCAACGGCTGACCATCCAGCGTGAGGATGATTCCCCTTTTCCGTAGGAAGTCCATTCCCAGGATTACCTGCTCAGCCAAGTTCGGCATGAAGGACAGCATCGCGTCTGTTGTTCGTCCTTGATACACAATCCCTGCCGGGTAGGAGTTCGAGGTAAAGACACATATCTGGTATGCCAGCTGGATGCTTCGATTATTGGGGCGCGCCTTAATGTTGTTCTTTTCTAAGTGCTTTCGTACGGTGTCGTCTACGTAGGATAGGGTAGCGCCGGTGTAAACTAGTGCGCGCACGCTCATGCACTCGATGACCACTGGTATGTAGAATCGGCCATCTACTTGTGTTTTTGCGGTTGATTTGCCGCCGGGTGGTTCCCTCGGTTTTTCTGGTCGGACGTACGGTCTTGGCGACTTCCTTTAATAGCGTTGGGCGGCGTCCTGGATGCGTTCTCGGTAATTGGGCTAGTCGGAGGGCATGGTCAGTCCCTGGAGGAATGTTGTCTTGGCCACACCGGGAGCAGAACTTCCTCCAGAGGCCCTTGCATTGGTAGCGGTGGTGTCCGCGTTCCTTGCAGCGCCAACAGCAGTCCTTGCTGTCGTACACCGTGTGCAGGTGGTATAGGCTGTGGACCACCACTTTGCTCTGTTTCTCATCTTCCCCTTTCAGCAACTCATACTCCTCCGTTAATTCCAGTAGCTTCTCAATGGTCTTAAACTCGCTGCGCTTGACGAAGAGGCGGTATTCCACGCGCAGGCCATCGTAGATCGGTTCGAGATGGTTTTCCTCGCACATCGTCAGGTGCTGGCGGATCAGCGTTTCCAGCGCGAAGCTGTAGTTCTTGGCCCTTTCACGGGCTTGCTGCTTGCGTTGTCGGATGGCCGCTTCCAAATGTCGCAGGTGTACGCTTAGGTAGAAGAAAATATTGCACCTCGCTCCGTAGATCGCTCCAGCGGTGTATGTGTTGCTTACGGACGCGTACGATTGGAGTGCCTTGCCACGTAGGAGTTCGGCAGCGTTGGGAGGAGTCGGTCGACGGGGATGCGGTAGCATTCGGCGAGCTCATCTATCCTCCCAAGAAACTTGTGCAGCGACTGCTCTCCCGAAAAATGGTCAAATCCCAGCGGCGAACGGTATTCATAAGCTCACCGTCGCTCATTTCGTCTCGTTTCGGTGATGCGTTCTCTCTTCCCCACGGGCGGCTGTGGGCTGGGAATCCGGATCGAAGGGATCGGCTTTGTTGTTGGCTGAGGTAGCATACGGACTTCCCCTCTTCCTCGTTCACTTCCCCTTCCAGATCCTTCAGCAAGTCCTCACCTGATTTTCTGGCGCGTTTCGCTCGCACGTAAGTGCCCAGTGCGCGGAGCAGCTCGGCTACGGTTTGGCCTTCCACGCTGATTTGGTGTTCCTTACACTCCTCCATCAGCCTCTCCCTCTCAGTAGGTATGTCCAATTGAGCGAGTCGGTGTTCAGCAGAGTGCCTTTAGGAACCGATGTATTTGCTTTTCTAGCGGTGTGTTCGTCGAACCCGCTCCGGCAGTGTTTGGTGGTAGGTTGTGGGTCGGGCGCCATTTATGAGGTGGGTTTTGTCTAAGGCTGGGGTAACGCTCAGTCATCCAGCAGTCGAGTAAAGGTCGCACAAACCCTCTACTGAATAAATACACAATATTTATGTGTTACGAACACACGCACACACGGCTGGAGATATTAGAGCGGACAGCAGCTTTCCGTCGCAGATGGCGAGCGAACGGAGCGTCGAGTAGACGGAGGTTCGTATATGTAGGGCGCTGAACGGTCGGGTAACGGCGGACTGGTACGGCGTGGTAGCGGAAGCAGCGGCGGGATAAGCACGGTCAAACGGTCGTCGTCGCGTGGTGGGCGGGTGCAGCGCTTACGGCGGTAGGATGGCGGACGACACGGTCGTCGTAGCAGCGGCGTGACGGATGCAGCGTCTTAATGCGGTAGGATGTCGGACGGCCAAAGGTCGTCGTAGCAGTGGTGTGGGGCGGATGGGGCGTTAAGGGCGGTAGATTAGAACGGCCAACGGTCGTGTAGCAGCGGCGGCACCAGAGGGGCGACGATGCGGTCGGCAGCGGCGGTGGCTACGGAGCGCGTACCAGGGCCGTGGTGTAAGAGGGGAGTGTGTTGGTGGGTGAGGTGGGGGGGGGGTTGGGGTTGTTTACTAGTGGGGAGGTAGAGGGATAGCACTGGGTTGAGCGGGGGTTGTGTGTAAGTTGGGTGGGTGTGTGGGGGTGGGGGGGGGGGGGGGGTTGTATTACGGGGTTTACCGGGACAGCGGCGGCGTGTTCCGGTCGGGGTAGGATTGGCTGGTACTAAAAACTTTATATCGGTCTGGTTTGTTCGGTCGGCTTCTCTGGGATCCGGTCTAATCGTCTTCTTCGGCAGCTTTGGTAATCGCGGGGTCAGTCCACCGGCGGAAGAAACTGCTAGGACTCGGTTGTGCTGTTTTCACCGCTGGAACACCCCGCCTCCTACTTGCACACTAGTAGAAGGTGCTACGGGGGGTGGGTTTGTACTCAGCCGATGCGCCGTGGGGTCACGCCGTGGCGGTGTGGGAAGTGCACCTTAACGTCTTACTGACAGCGGTGCCCCTTGTGCGCACGCATCGGCTCACGGCCGAAACCAGAGCTGCGGAGAGGGGGTCGTGCGTCGTTCGGGCCGGCGAGTCATTCCCTATAACGGACCAGGACGACGGAGGGAAGGTAGTCGTAAGACACCACTCGCGTCATCCTGGTGCAGCAGGGGTTACTCGCGCACGGCCGAACTCTCTTCTCCCCGCTAACTAGAGGAGTGGTTCATCCGCTCCGGCCAGCCTACTAAAATCAAGCTGAGGGGGGGGGGGTTATTTTGTCGATTAGGCAGCGGCCGCTCAACAGCTAGGTGGGCGACGGTAGGATGGATAGTTCGAAGACACACTCGCGTCGTCCAGTCTAGGTGAAGGGTGACTCGCGCCTGACAGCGCCCTTCTTTCTGCTCAGTCAGAGCCGGAGGGGGAGGGGTTATTTGGTCATTGAAGGCGCGGGCGCTCAACACCATGGGTGTGCGTGAAGGTAAGATATTCCGAGACATCACTCGCGTCGCCAACTCTGTGTGTGAGGGTGACGCCGCCATGACAGCGCACCCTTCCTCTCGGCTAATAGCCGGAGTGGCAATTTATTGGTCTTGTAAAAGGACACTACTTCAATACCCAGACATGTGGCAATCACCTGCGAGGACTGAATTGCAAAAATGCAATATTCAATGTTTATATGGGTGTGCCGCAAACTGGTTTTGAGAGTTCAACGCACCATTTTGTGCTTTTTCATTTCTTTGGTGTCTTGTATCAGTGGTTGTGTTGACTATGCTATACCAGTGGTTTTTGGCTATGCTATAGAAACTGGTTGAGAGTCAACCACCATTATGTGCTATCATTGAAAGGTTGCTATTAGGTTGTTGACTATGCTATACAAGCATAAGTACAAGTGGTTTTTGTAACGCTACGTTAAACACCACAATTCAATCAGCATTGACACAACAGCCGTCCAAAAGGCTATAGGCAGCATGACCAACCAACAAGTCTCAGCAACACACGGGCAGCACAACACTTTAATGCACAAAACAACTAACAAATCTCAGCAAACGCAACAAAAGCTATCTCGCACAATCGACAGCAAACTGGAACGCGTGCCATTCCGAGCCAGCATATAACAAAAGTCGATAAGAGAGCAACACAAGGTGCGTGGAATTAGTTTACCACGGAAGCTGTGCCGTGACCAGAAAGTATACTTGTGGAGCGTGTCCCTTGAAGTTTGTCGTGTGTGCTACCATGCGGAGCAGGTCGTTTCACGGGGGGGGGATGTGTAGTTCGTGTGCGTCAAGTGGTTGAATGTGTCGGTTATCCACCAACACCGCTTGAGAACTTCGCCAGCAAACGGCACTACCACAGTAACGCGCACCCGCGAACAGGCAGCGTCCGCCCGCCTGCGCCGGGGGCAGTAACACGCCACACCAGCGCTACGCAAGAGCATATACGTTGGCACGCAGCAACACCTACTCGAACATACAACTCTAGCCGCGAACCAGCATCCTAGCTTAATATATAGGCTGGCCATAACATTACCCCAATCTCATCACCTGGCCGCATACAGCACCATAGCTCAATAGACACTACGTTGCGTTCAGTACATGCGCCGATCTCCTATGGGCGCTGAAACACGACAGCGCCCCGATAATATACTGCGTTGACACAGCAAAGTTACGCAAACTTACTACGTCCACTGTACCAGAGTGACCCTCGTGCCGAAGCACGGTGGCGGTGTCGTGACAGAGCTACTTGTGAGCGTGTGCCATTGAAGTTGTCGGGTTCTACCATGTGGACAGTTCGCGTCAACAGGAGTGAGTCGTGGTCCTCAAGTGTGTGAATGTGTCGGTTTATCTGTTGAGTGTCTTTTAGCAACACACGGGGGGGGATTCTTTGATACGGTAGCGGTGTGACAGGGGTAGTTATCTTGCGTGAGTAAGAGTCAACTGTCACATCATCCAGTGATCACCTCCCAGCGAGCCTGTGACATTCGGCTCATGCCAAAAGCTACCTACGCTTGGCACATCGCAAACATACTACGTTTGGCCATCTAGCATTAACGCCCATCCACTACCCGGCCACAATCGCACCCGAGCACTAACTTCGGCCTCAGCATTACGCCAACAACTACGTGCTTTACCATCCTAGATAGACGGGGGGGAAACGCCGAGCTAGTCGCTACACATAGTACGTGGACCACATCACTACGCAAAACGAATACGCACACGTTGGCCACAGCATTGCGCCAACCCACTAACATACTGACCGCCAGCTGCCTAACATACGACGCGGGCCACACAGCGCTATTCAAGCACTTACGTTGGTCACCGCACCAAGCTGGCACAACATCACTACACACATACTACGGTGGCTCAACAGTAAAAAAAATAAGGGAAAGAACAGTGGCACGCAAATACACGACTTCAACCACAACTAGTGTTGCGTACCTTTACACGCAACGCGGCGTCACAGGGAAACACGTTTTAACACGCACTCAGGCAACGACCATCCGGCGTCCTAACGGGACACGGCAACGCCGACGCAGGGCTCACAAAACCATTTACCACACACCCGGCAACGACCATCGATGCGTCATACGGGACACGGTGGTACCGTTTGGCCCACCACGCAGTATAGAGCAAGCATACATGAACCCGAAAACCCAAATATTTCTTCTTTTGATTACGTAGAAATTTTTGCTGTTGTGTAAATTGTATAGTGTTACAATTACATATATAAATTAGAGAATAAAGTAATTTATATGAAAACGGAAAACGGGTGGGGGTGGTTCACGGTGTCCCCAAATTTAATCTTATTGTGTGAGCGGAACCTTGGACACGGCGAGTATACGCGTCGCGTGCACTTTATTGGAGAAGCGCGGCCGGGGACGGAAAAAGCTCGTTTACAAGTCCTCTCTTTTTTAATGAAGAAGCGCAACTTTGGTGTGTCTGTGTCTAAGGTTGTAAGAACCATCCACATAATCTTCGACACTATACATGCCCGCGCTTGAAACAAAACAAAAACGCAATTTTTCTGCTTGGTCGATCATGTGAAACAAGCTCTCTCCTCGCTAATCTCGCGCGGGTGGGGGTTAATTGGGGGAGTCTACTGGGCAAGCTTCAAGGAATGCGCCATTTTTAGCTAATTCATCCGCTTTTATTTTTCATTCCCAAAAAATCTGAATTCCATATTCCCCTAGGACCCATATCGAATTTATGCTTTCTCCTGTCCCGATTCTCTCCAGGGACTGCTTACACTCTAACACGCATTTAGATGCTGAGCTATGCGAGATTATTGCCTTGTTGTGCTCCTTGACTGTCAATATAAAATTTAACACGGCTGCAGCTAAAGCTATTCCTCTTCCAGACCCTTGATTTTGAGGATATATTCCATTAGTATTTCAGCCAAGTCTCGAAAATGATTTTGTACAATTCATCTGTAGCATTTATAGTCATTAGCCGGACATCTATAATGTCTTCTTTGGCCTCGGCTTTGAACAGTGCTTGCATTCCAACAAATGGCCTGCATCGTGGATATTGCCTACATGCATCGGCATTACCATGGTACTACTCTTCGCTGAGTGCTCAATGGAAAAAGTCACAGCTTTGTAGCGCCGATCCCACCGTGCCAATTAGTCCTTCCGGATTACGAACTGCACTGCAGTGTCGAACCGCTGCGGATCTGTCCTATAGACGAACGGAATCGGCTGGCCGTAGAGGTATTTGAGAAATGTTTACTGCACACTCACCAATGCCAACAGCGTCTCATCCAGATGTAGCGCACTAGTTCCTCTCTCGTTTCCAGTGGAACGGCTGTAGTATGCAACTACCTCTCCTGTCCATCGACCAGTTGTGATAAAACGCTCCTATAGCATATCCACTCGCATCTGTATCTAGAATAAGGTTGCTCCTGGAATCGGATATGCCACATTGGGGCAGTGCACAAACGCTCTTCAATGTTTGGAAAGCCACTTCTTGCTCCTTCTTCAAAAGCTTATTTTTCTTGTAAGCTCATGGAGGCTATGGGCTACGCTGGAAAGTTTGGTACAAATCGCCGGTAATATGTGCACAGCCCAAGGAAACTTCTTAATTCATGCAAGTTCTGTGGTCTTGGCAATCCTTTACTGCCTCTACTTTTCATTCGCTGTACGGATACCTTCTGTCGTTACCTGTGACCGAAATAATTTACTTCCTTTTTAAACGGCGCACACTTTTTGGGGACTTAGTTTAAACCATCGCCAGCTATTCTCTGGAAAACTTCATCCAAGTTTTTAAGATGTTCATCGAAGTTCTTGCACAATACGATGATGTCGTCCAGGTATACCAAGCATGTTTTCCAATGCAGTCCTTTCAATACCTGATCCATGAGTCTCTCAAAAGTAGCTGGTGCATTACAAAGTCCAAAAGGCATTAATGTAAATTGCCAAAGACCATCTCCGAAGCTAAAGGCTGTTTTTTCTTTGTCTTCCTCCTTCACCTCCACTTGCCAGTAGCCACTTTTCAAGTCCAGTGTGGAAAACCATTTCGTACCAGAGAGCGAGTCCAGAGTGTCGTCAATTCTTGGCAATGGGTAGCTATCCTTTTTCGTGACGTCGTTCAACTTGCGGTAGTCCACGCAAAACCTCATTTTCCCATCCTTCTTCTTCACAAGTACCACAGGTGAGCTCCATAGACTAGCTGATGGTTCGATGACGCCGCTGTCGCTCATTTCTTGTATGATTTGACTCACAACTTTCCCGCTTCGCCAGTGGAACACTACGTGGAGCTTGACGGATCGGCCTCGCATCTCAGTGCCAATTTGATGTTTCACAACGTTGGTGCGGCCTGGTTTGGAGCCATCTTGGTCAAATATGTTCCCGTACTTTAGGAGCAGTTGCTTTGCCTTACTCTGATAGTCTTCCTCTAGTCCCTCTGTCCATGCCATGATGTCATCTGAGAGATCAATATTGCTAGTTGAAATCCCTTGCTGGAGCTGTTCACAATTGATTATTACTTCAGCCTCTTAGCATCTTCCCAAAATAGCTCCTCTGATCAGTTTGAGTGGTGACTTGAACTCATTGAGTACTCTTACCGGGATACGTCCATCCTGTTTTGTTATAGCCAGGGTTTTTCCTACAAGTATGTTCAGTGTTGATTGTTTGCTGCTTCGACAACCCACAATTTGTTTGTCCCACAATCTCCATCAACCTTTGCCCAGATGACTGCTTCGGATTTTGTGGTATTTACTGACTCTCTTCCACCAGCACTCGCTTACTGCTGTAGCCTCTCTCGTAGCCGAAATTAAGTGGCACATCCATGTTCTTATATCGCATCGTCTTGCTTTGCATATCGATCTTGATGCCTTGGTCGATTAAGAAGTCCACTCCAATTATGATTTCATCAACAATCTCTGCCACTATAAAATTGTGTACTACCGTGACGTTCCCAATTGCGACTTCACATGCTACTTCACCTAGAACCGTGGTGTCTTCTCCAGTGGCTGTACGCAATCTTGCTCCATGCAATGGTCTTATCTTCTTGTTGACTAAATCCGCTCGAATGATGGAATGAGATGCACCCGTATCTACAGTCAGTAAACGTTCCTTTCCATCCACATGTCCTCCGACAGTAAGATTGCTTGACCTTCTTCCAATTTGCGAGATAGAGATTATGGGCATTCAATTGAGGGAGCCAGCTGTCGCCCCTTGCGGCTGACTCGCTTTAGTTTAACGATTGGGTGGATTTGGAGATTTGCTCATCTCCTTCAGCTCTGCGTTTACGGCCACCCACATTGCTGGAACTGTTAGGATTGGTACTGCAATAACGTGCAATGTGCCCTGGCTTTCCACATTTAAAGCATTTGACGCCACCATCGTTTTTCTGCTGCGTTCCTTTTAATGCTTCCAAAATTGTGTCTACCCAGTCTGGCCTTTCCACTTCCACGCGATGAGCTTTGTATGCGGGCTTACTCAAAAGTGACGCTGTTTCCTGAGTCAGTGCATAGGATACCGTTTCAGCAAATGTTTGCTTTGGGCTTGCGTATGTAGCTCGCTTTGTTTCGACGTCCCGTATGCCATTTATAAAACTCTGAATCTTTACCCTTTCAGTGTATTCCACAGGTGCGTCCGCATTTGCAAGATGAGCCAATCTTTCAATGTCTGAAGCAAACTCCTGCAAAGTCTCGTTAGATTTTTGGTAGCGGTTTTGCAATTCTATTTGGTAGATTTGTTTCCTGTGTTCGCTTCCGTAACGTCGTTCTACAGCAGCCATCAATGCGTCATAACTGTTCCGTTCGTACTCTGGAATAGTCTGTAAGATTTCGGCAGCTGTCCTTTCAATGCTACGAAGAGTGCAGCGACTTTATCTTCAGCATTCCAGTTGTTCACTGTTGCGGTCTTCTCAAATTGTAGCTTAAAGACCTGGAAAGGAACAGAACCGTCAAAGGATGGTGTTTTTACCTTTGGATTACTCGCTGAAACTGCTGGGCGATTTAGTTGCAACTCCTGTATACGATCTTTCAAAGCATCCATCTCGGCCTCCATTTTATCTTGTCGTTCACTAAAAGCCTCCAGCTGCGATGAGACTTTTGTTTCCTGTGCCTCCAGCTTCGTTGAGATACGCTCTTCCTGTGCTTCGAGTTGTAATGTTATGCGTGCCTCTTGCTCTTTTAATTGTTCTGCAATTTGTGACGCCATGTTGTTTTCTGTTCATCCAATTGTGCTTCAATCTTCGATGTGATGCGTGTCTCCTGCGATTCCAGTTGGGATGACATTTGTGACGACATTTCTGAAATGCGTGCTCCTGTACTTTCCAATTGTGATGCATATATGTTTTATTCTGTTGCTTCCAATCTGATGTAACTTGACATTTGCGACGCCATGATTTACTGTCGATGTTTGTGCAGATATTGCAGCCAAAATCATGTTCAAGTCTGTGCTCGTAACTGTCTGCGATGTTTCGTTTTTCTCTTCAATTTTTGTTGTTGTCTCGTCCCCATCAGGATAAAAGACATACTCGTCCACATCAATTCCTTGCGACTCCATTACCTCTCGTAGCCGTGCTTGAAGTCGATCTTATTGCCGGTGTATTCAATCCACGCGTTCTCCAACTCCTTTTTCAGTTGCTGGATCCTCAATTCACTCAACTTTGCCATGTCCAAGTTGTATTCCCAATCTTCGGAATTTATTCAACAATTCCTCTTCTGACACCAATTGTAACGAATTTACTGCAAATCCTCTTATTTGCAACCTTCTGCTAAGTTCGAATCACTAAACTGTTGAATAAATAACTCCAATATTTAATAATGCAAAATGGCCTTTATTCAAGTACTTTCAAAATAACACTTCTATTGCTCGACAGATAGCGTGCTTAATCGAAACTGATTATAGCGCCTCTACTGTTGCTTGCCTTTTATACTCTTTGATTTCCTCGTTGCATCTTCTAGGCGCTTCTGTTCTAGAATCTACTAGTTGGTTACTGTTATAATTATAACTACAGATGTACGTGTATAGCTCTCATATGCGCGTGTGTTTGTGAGCGACACTTCCACAATTATAATTGCATATCTCAGATAAGATATCTGCATGTGTTTGTGCGTTGCTTCTCCGCTGGTGTAGTACATATGTAGACTATGTTCGTAGTTCATAATGATTGATATTATGGATGTGCATACAAGTCACTCTTAGCATCGGCTTAGAGATGACAGTACCCTTATTGTTGCTTATTCTTTACATATTGTTAACAGACTATTTACATGATGATTTAAAAATTATGATATCCTGTGAAAAGAATTTTATTTTTCATGATCATATCCTCAAAAAGGCCCCCCACAAGAACGCGTCCCCGGGTGTCTAAATTCTAATTTGGCCTGAGAATAAATATAGTCTCAAAAAGTAAGGGAGTCTAGTTCGGCTGGATCCTAGTATTATATACTCAGGCATGGTCTTTTATCGTTCACTTCGTTTGGTTTTCAGTTTCTTTGCCACTAAAGGCGTTTTTCTTTTCTGAAAAAAAAATTGTTGCCCACATCCCTATTTGCAAACTTTTTTTTTATTTACATAAATAATGTTATTATGTATGTTTATTTCGTATAATCGTACATAACCTGGGTCGATTTGTATGGACGAAAGTTAACCGATATCGCGCCATCGATTTTTTCGATAGGATTAGGCTCAGGAGTTCCACTACGCATACCCAAAAAACTATAATCGAGCTGCGAATATCATTTTTTTTACTTTGTTTTTCGACTTTGATTTTAAAAGGTTTTTTTTCATGACCTACTAAAAAAATTTTTCATATGCATAAATGTTATTGACAAAGTTTAGTCGGACAATTTTTGGGTTGGAAAGGGTATACTTGAGCATTTTACAATAAAATGAAATTTTTTAGAAAATGTGGTGTTTAAAAAAACCTTAAAAAACCAAATCGAAAAAAGTAAAAAAATTTAATTTCGCAGGCTCGAAAATTTTTGTTTTTGGGTATGCGTTGGAAACTTTTTTTCCTATCGAAAATCGATGGCGCGATATCGTTTAATAAATCGACCCAGTCTAGTATAAATCCTATACAAATTTTTCTAATTGATGATTTTGTGATTATGGGTTGAACGTTATGATTCGTACCATTTGTTAATGTTCTTTTCATAAGTGGGCGGTGTCACGCCTGGGTTTCACGCCGATAACTATATCGGCGGCGTTGGCAGTATTATATACCGGCGGGGGCGGCGTGTGGGCGGCGCGCCGGCTTACGCCGGTGTTCTTACTTTATAAAGCTTTATTTTTTCTACTTAAAAATAATATTTAGGAAGGGTTTTTGGTTTGTATGTATTTAATAAATCACGTGGGAAGGTCCCGGGTTTGGGGCCTCAAAGTCTCGCGGACATTCAGCTCCTGCATTCCTTACTCTCAGGGAGGCTTCGAACTAACCTGATCTAAGGGACTGGTAACTGCTGCGTAGGCCGAAAAAATTTAAGTACTTAAAAAGATCACACTTTTGTCTGTATGTCCCGTACAAAGCGTAGTTTCACCGAAGGATATGTTCTGGTCTAACTCCTAAACTCGATGTAGACCGATTTCTTTAAATTATTTTGTGGCCCCTGCTGGTCACGGCACAAAGGTGGGCTTACGTTGCTATTAACGGCCTTTTAATACTTCATGGCTCGAGTGCACAGTTTTAATGATTAACACCAACGCTGGCCTATTGTTGATCGCGAGAAGGTTGTGACTCTAGTTTTTTCGTATGTTTTAAGAGCTATAATCCCAGTGCGACAGTATTAATCCTGTTCAACCACCAGTCACTACACGCCTTGTGGCCTCACACCACATGCCAGCACAGAAGTTATAGACTACGACTTTCGAACTCATACCTTTGTCGACGTCACTTTCACCTAAAAAGAAAGCCCTAGGTGTAACAGCGAAGACTTTCTAGCTGATTTT
>JARSSU010039530.1:0-25349 GCA_029619165.1 Eurosta solidaginis | reverse complement strand
GTGTTCCTCACAAGCAGCGTTTCAACGTCAACCGAAGATGGAGGGAGGGGAATGGGTGAGGACCGTAGCGTGCTAGCGAGCTCAGAATGGGGGGCGTCTGCACGGGGGCCCCGGCACTGTACCCTTTTTCTCCTAACCTGAGACCCCAATCTACCCTTTTTTCAACCTAAGTCCTGAGACTATACATTGACTAGTACATTAACGAGGTAGCCAACAGCAGCAGCTTCCTTACCAATGGCATGCGAAGTAGCATTTGGCGAAACAATATCGGGGGTTCGCCGCCTTATGACCATCCGCCCTTTTCCCCATACCGCCCCGGCTCCGGCGTATACCGTCTGTTGGAAGGCAGAGCTAAAGGGGCCTACCAGTGCCGTAAGGTACACTTCCCCTCGCTCGACACGGATCGGCCTACGGAGGTCCACGCTGGTACAACATCTGCGTCCGCTCCTTGCCATCGTGTGGGCTGGATGCGGTGGTGTACAGCTAGCGGACGGCACTAACCATAATTCTTTGTTCAATTCCGCCATTCCCTCCGCCACCTCCCTGAGACAGCGTCCTCGCAGGAAGCCGCCCACCCGCAACGCGCCGCTACTGGTCAACCCCCCACTAAAAAAGGTAATCAGGCAGAAAGTTTGCACCGACACCTCGCCCGAACAGAGCGCCGACGCGATATGGCAATGCGACTCCCCACCAGGCCCGTTTGGCAAACCCGAACCGGACATAATTGTTGAAAACACGACACAAGGTAAACGGCGACGCAGAGAAAGCCCGGTGAGATTATTGGCAACCATCCATATCCGCAGCCATGGGAAATAGTAACCGTGCCAACTTCGTACCACTACTACCAACGTTCCAAGCGCAAAGAGCACTTACCTCCTCGCCATGATCTACAAGTCTACAAGAGTGTGGAAGTTTAATTCTGCGCGCCAAGCAACAACGGCAAGCCGTGCTCAAAGCGCTACAAGAAAAGGTCCTTATCACCGACTTGGTTTTCCGAAAACCTCCCCACCACACGGAGCGTTTCGGTGGAAAATCGTTATCATCCGTTCCTGAGCAACCCACCTACATGGGCGTAGGGAGGACTCAGACGAACTGGCATTGCGTAAATACATTCAGCAAAGAGGGTACAAAAGCATCTCAGCAGGACATAAAATTCGCCAAACTAAAGCAAACGTTTGAGCGGGGTTCGCACGGTGAGGGTATCATAGATAGCCGGCGTGAGTCGGCGAGATGCGAGGGCCCGGAGTCAAAAATAGCAAAAGGTACCGGGGGGGAGGGGAGGGGGGGCGCGAGAGCATGTTTAGGCTTAGGTATATATCACGATGTTGGTGCTCCGGGGGAAGAGTGTTGAGAAGTGTGACGGAGCGGGAAGTGTGTGAAGGATATAAGGCGCAAAGGTGTAGATATATGCTGAAGCTGCGGAATAGAGATATGAGGCGCAAGACTCGAGAGAGGTGCCGTCGAGGAGGAGAAGCGGACGAAGTTAAGGAGGGAAGATGAGGGGAATGGAACAATGGAAATGGCAAGGAAATAGTAATTGAGCAGTATGTATGGTACTATGTAAGGGAGGAAGAGTAAGTTATGCAACTTATATAATAGGATTCATGGACATTATTCAAGACATTCGTGTTAACCGAATAATATTCTGTTTGCTGAAGTATTTAAGCATCAATGAAATTGTAATATAAAAGCCCTGAAATTATGGTATAAGGAAGGGTGCGGAAATTGTTTTGTTGGAATGTCAACTGAGGTGTTATGGTATAAGGTGGAAATGGGACCTCTGGAAGTATAGTTTCTGGAAAAGAAATGTGATAATGAAAGAACGATAGTCGACGCATACACACCGGCAGTAAACAAGGTCCGGCAATAACGGCAGCCACATCCGAACCGTGCTCAGGCCCAAGCCTGGCGTGAACGGTGCCTGTTCCTCACGGGGAGCAGCTTTTTCCGTCAACCGAAGTGGGAGGAGGATTAACGTAGCGTATCAATATACGACGCCCGCACTGTAGAGACCGCTTTTATACTCCATAGCGCCGGAACCCGCCAGACGTCTAACCTTTTTCACCTAAGGCCTGAGACTAGACATTACATAGTACCTTGAACAGGTACGCACACGAGCACATAGCTTTCTTTCTGACCAATGCATTCCGAATTAGCAATTGCGATAACAATATCGGGGGGGTGTCGCCGCCGTTATGACCATCCGGCCCTTTTGTACCCCTCCGCCGCGAGCCCGGCTCCGGCCCGTAAGACCGGTCCACAGCGATAAGATGGGGCTCCGGATGTGTCCTGTAAGTACCACGAGTTGCGCCCTCAGGCTAGCAAACGGATGGCAGTGGCCTATCGGACAGGGGTATTTAGCCGCTGTGATATGGATATAAACATCGTAGCGTCCAAGCTCTGCATCGTGTGGGCATTAAGGAGATGGTGACGGTGTGTGTTGAAATACAATGCGATGCGTGGATCGGGCATGCAGCTGAACCATAAAATTAAATTTGGGAAGATCATTCCTCGCAGAGTTGGCACCTCCGCCGGAACGCGGGCGCGCACTGATGGACAGTGCGTCCCGGTCAGCAAGGAGAGCCGCCAGACCGCGCCAGAGACCGGGCCGCTAGCGTGGTGTGTTTCACGCGTCCCGGAACTACGTGCGATAGAGTCGTGTTAAGTCAGGCCTAGTAAGAATTGTGTGTGCACATACCGCGTGACAACCGAAGTCGCCTAGTGGCCACGCCATCCGAGATGGTGTGAGGGACAAGAGTGGGCTTGCTTCTGCGTGCCCTAGTTGTTAGTCGCGCCTGCTAGTTCAAAGGGCTGCCGTTTGTCAGGACGCGAAGGCTTACGACCGCCGTAAGTCGGCGCTGGGCGCGTACTCAGCTTACGCATTTGTGCGCCGCTGTTTCTACGACGACTGTCCGGCCGGGGACCAGCTATCCTAGCCGGGCCATGTTGCGGCCGTGGCGGGGCATAACGGGACAGAAACAGCCGTCGAGCCGCCCTGCCTATGGTCCTACCAGGTGGGATGACAGTTGCAAGGGGGGCAGGTTCTGCTCGTGGGGGGGGCGGATACTAAACGCTCGTTGGTACGTGCCGTCCGTGCTAAACCTTATCACCGTGTACCAGAGGGTGACGCAGTCTCGCTGGTGGCAGTCATTGGCGGTCCACAGAACCGCTACAAGGTCCATCCGTCCGCTTAATACTGGTCCGCCATCCAGGCGCCGTGCTACAAGCTCCGCAGCCACCTCAGCTGCGCATACCACTAGCGCCACATTGCATGATCGTTATCCTTAATAACTATCAGCTGCTACTGGCGCTGGTCCAGCGCGCCGTGCTACTCGATATACTCCCTGCACTGCGCAATCTGTCCGCTAATACTTTCCATACTTTCCCGCCGTCGGGCCCGCTTCGGCTGATTCCAGCCGCTGCCTCCGGACCCCGCACCATCCCGCCCGATCTGCACGCACCGATCAACCGCCGTAAACCCGACCCCTCTGCTATTACTACGACTGTTAGCCCCCGCCCGCCTCGCCTCCCGCCCCTGTCATCTTTGTAACGGAAAGCTGCTACCCTCACTATGACCCTTCAAGCGTGTGTATGTGTGTGCGTATTTCGTCCATTAACACATAACTACTGTGTTCTTATTAAGTGGGGGTTTTTTGGGACATCTACATGGACCGAGCTGGATTACGGATGGCTACCTCCGCCTTCGACAGAAACGCACACCTCATACAACGAGCGTCATCCGATTATCTTGCCTCATATAATTGCAGGCTGTCTCGCCTTGCAGTCATGAATGATTCATCATGAGGGCTATCCCTTCAGTGGAACGAGAGACCAGCTACTGCTCCGTCTATCCCGAACCCCATATGGAGTGCGAATGTCGCGAAGAACATGATCAGAGCGCATCCACAATCGCAAACCTGCATTATTCACCAAAGCGGCGCAGTAAAACCAACTTAATGGTACCTTTCCCTGCACACTTACTACTTTTTATCCGCGCGTTCACCATACCGGGGTAGACTTTGCGGGGTCCTTTTTGCGAAATCAAAAGCACCGACGGCAGGGGTGTCGCCCTATCCAAAGGCTATGTTTGTCTGCTTTGTGTGATTTTCCACACGGGCGATTCATCTTGGAGGCCACTATGACATCAGTAACCCCATCATTTTTAGCGGCATTTGCCACATTTTGTCTCTAGACGCGATGCCCAAGAATGTGTCCTCCGACAACTGTACAGATTTTGTCGAGCTGCACGATCTTTTCTCGCGGTTTAGAACTTCATCTCTGAGACCAGAAATATATACTATTTCCAAATACAGCCACTAGTCTCAACGTGGCACTTCATCTCTGCGGGCGCTTCTCATATGGAGGGCTGTGCGGCCGGAGTGAAAGATTCAAGCCACTGCAAGAGATAGCCTCACCACACAACCACATGGAGGATTAAATACAACACGTTTTGTGCGGTCGGCATACCTGAACTCGCGGCCGCTCAGCCCGTTATCTAATGCCCCAACAGACCTATAGCCATTTACACAGGCCATTTCTACTCACGGCGGCCGACCTAATGGCTCCCTCAGAACCAGATACTAGTGAGAGCTCTGCCTCTAGGATCATCGCTAAAAAATTGGCAGAACCTCAAAGCCTTCCATCAACATTCTGCAACGGTGGAAGGTTAGGAAATATCTATCGAACTTCAAAGTCGTGTGAAGTGGAGCAACGCCAAACAAATATACAGGTGAATGGAGGCTGGGTAGAGTGTGGTCAAGGTACAGCCCGCGATAGAACTGAGTAAGTGTAAGTTGACCTCTGACATGAGAAGGTCAGGTGAAATGACAATGTGTCAACTGATCCTCCGCCCAACGGAGGAGATTGATTGCGAGACAGGCCATAGCTCCCTCTAAAATCCCATACGCGTTCCTCTCCCGCACTCCCTTCCGAACTCCACTTCCTATCCAGCTCTTGTTCACGCCGAACGAGCCCAACCAATAACCTAACGCAGATCCGCTATCTGCCAAAGAACCTAAGGCATTCGGCCCATTAGATTTTAAATTTCAAAACCATCCCACAATTCACGT
Organism: Eurosta solidaginis; assembly: GCA_029619165.1. Taxonomy (NCBI): domain Eukaryota; kingdom Metazoa; phylum Arthropoda; class Insecta; order Diptera; family Tephritidae; genus Eurosta; species Eurosta solidaginis. Next base: position 20,280 of record JARSSU010039530.1, on the reverse strand, counting down.
CGCTCTCCCAGAGCGAGGCTTACTACCAAGAATCATCCGAAATTCAGCTCGCTCACCCCGAGCGAGGACCCCAAACCCCTAACGCAGAGCCGCTATCTGCCACAGAACTAAAGGCATTCGGCTTCGTCCCATTATATTTTAAATTTTCAAAACCATCCCACATTCACTCGCTCTCCCAGAGCGAGGATACCAAGAATCCAAATCTAATTCACTCAACCTCCCCAGGCGAGGACGCCAAAACCCTAACGCAGATCCACTGTCTGCCAGAAAACACGACTTGAATGCACTCGTCCAAGACCCGACGAGGCACAGACAATTTTTCAAATTTAGAATACCTTTTTAAGGTAGTTTTTCAACATTTCTCCGATAAGGTGAATTTCAGTAGCTTAAAAACCGACGAGCTCTTTGTCATTGTCACATTTTTTAATATACAAACGATAAATTTCGACAATGTTCATAGAAACATTAATAGTTTTACATTTTTTGTTATATAGTGGGTTTAGCTTAAATATAATGGAACGTTTCGAACGTGCCTTGTTGCAGGTGAGCTTTTTTCACTGGCTTATAGTGTCGCTCGACTCAAAGACAATGCATTCGAAACCTAGCATATTCCATAATACACATATGAACGGAATAACATTTTCAAAAAAAGGAATGTTTGTCCAATAATTGACATTTGTTCTCAATATACTTCTCCTTATATTTTTTACCAACTGATTCATTTCGACGGCTGAGCAGAATATCATCACCCTATCTCGGCTGTCTTTTCGCGAAAACGTGCTGTCTCAGACAACGCCCTATCTCAGAATCCGTTGAAGAACGGCCGTCTTAGAACACGACATGTTCTGATAGTCACGTTATGACAATTTCAATTGAAGTTGCGTTTCAAAATTGTTCTTAATGACTATATGTATCTTTCTCCTTGGCTATGAAAATCTTATTTAAATCTAACACCACCTCCCTTTCTAGTCCTTCAAACATTTTACTAATATAAAGTTTGCTAAATCAAGATAAAGGCTTTCATACGAACTTGCAGAGTTTGTTGGAACAACAAAAATCTTATGCCCACCGCAAGGTTCGATTTCGTGCGCCGATCTATCGTGGAATGACCCCAATGTTTACTAATTTGCAAACAAAAGGATTTGTTATAGTAACAATTGTTGGTCATTACGCAGTAGAAATATGATTATGTGAGCATTTTTTGGAATCATGATGCATTATATAGCTGCTCTCATTTCTTAAAAGAGAGGCATATGCCGCGATAATACAGTTGTATCAGAAGCACAATGACTACAATATATATACGAGGGGGCTGTCTGTCGAACTGCGGCGGGTGACCTACGATATCTATTTTTCGGAATTGCTCACTTGGAGACGAGTAATCACGCCTTTTGTACTTTTCCCTACGAGACTACTATACATGCATCTGCCGTTCAGTGTCTATCAGTCTGACACATCACATTCATCAGCGGAAAATTCTAAAGAAGTAAGGCTAATATCCGAAGTTTTTCAAAAACACCACTGCATCTGTAAGTTCATTTGAAAACCTTTTCACGACCGACGGGGCCTAAAATTAAGCCCTTAACCTCTGTATTACTCTTTTCGAAGCGAATTTTAAATACCAGTTGAAGTTCTTGTCTTATTATCATTTTAAGTTTAATAGTAAAACTAAGTTTATGTAAAATTGTAGATAAATGGCCAAAGTAGTAATGTTCAGTTTTTAGTTTTAAACTCGCATTGGAACCGCGCCTTAGAGATATTTCGCGAGTCTTATCTTAAAACCCTTTACATGCCTATCAATGTTTTAATATTTAAGTCATCCATCAATGTACGCTCTGATCCGCTAGTGCTGTGTGAACAATTTTTCCATCGAATAACGCATTCACGAAGGTGGCGGCCTTATATATGGTTTCCTCGGTGAACTTGTGATCATAAGTACCAAAATCATGCATAAATATCCCTCATATATATTCTCCTTTACTTTGAAAATTCAGATATTAAGAACCTTTGCGCGTGAACCGTTGGATTTTATTGCAAGGGATGCTGAAAAGGAGGCTGTTCCACTACCAATCAATAAACATGATAGATGTTAGCAGATCCGCTGAGCTCGCTGGAAGTGTCCCCTAAAAGGATAAAAATGAAAATTTCATCTGTAATAGAAATTTAAAAATCTCACCTGTGGACAATGTCGCTGCTGGTGATGAGCAACATATGCCATCTGTAGTCTTTTGTGCACGTCTCGTTATTAACCATAAAACCTAGATTTTAACATAATAAAAATAGATTTGTTAGCTTTTTAGTCAAAGCAGGCGGTTTGGGGGTACTTAACGTCCCGCATTTATACCTAATTCACTTTTGGTAAATCATTTTCGCTCTAAATGCCATTGTCAAACTCTACAGCTTATAGCTATCTGTTGCTCAGAATCAATACAGATTTTTTTCGTGAGTCAAGTCCATGAGCAGCAACAATGTTAAAAGTAATTTCGTTTTTCTGTTAACCTCATCATCTCCCATTAGCGACATTACCACCACTATCACAACCGATCCAGAAGAGTTGTAAGAAGTGTCGTTTAAAACTAGTGCTATAGTGGCATGCACAACTCACTCGCTACACACAACAAAACTGTTTAAAGAATCGATCAGTGATAGTTCAGATGACGGTCAAGCAATGTTCCTATGCAAATTAAACCTGACGTTGATATGAGCTTCGTACAGCAATCAATGCAGCGGATATTTCTGGTGCTACAGCTCCATTTGAAAGTGATGCACCAAATTCCCCGTACCTCGCACATGGAATTTATAGCTTCCACTTGGAGACTATCTTTGTTTTTTTTATACTCAGCTGAGCAGAGCTCACAGAGTATATTAACTTTGTTCGCGAAAAAAGGCAATCCGAAACGGCATAAACTAATCGAGATAGATATAGTACTCTATATATCAAAATGATCTGGACGAAAAAAGAAATTCATTTATCCATGTCCGTCCGTCCGTAACACACGATAACTTGAGTAAATTTTGAGGTACCTTGATGAAATTTGGTACGTGGGTTCTTAGGGCGCTCATCTCAGATCGCTCATTTAAAATGAACGAATCGGACTGCAACCACGCCCACTTTTTCGATATCGAAAATTTCGAAAAACAGAAAAAGTGCGATAATTCATTACCGAAAACAAACGGATAAAGCGATACACTTGGTAGGTGGGTTGACCTTATGACGCAGCGAATAGAAAATTAGTAAAATTTTGGGCAATGGGTGTGGCACCGCCCACTTTTAAAATAAGGTAATTTAAAGGTTGTTACAAGCTGTAATTTGGCAGTCGTTGAAGATATCATGATGAAATTTGCAGAAACGTTTACTCATATTACTATTTCTGTGCTAATAAAAATTGGCAAAATCGGATGGCGAACACACCCACTTAACAAAAAAAATGTTTAATCAATTTTAACAAAAAATTTGATATTCTTACAGTATATAGTAAATTATGTCAACATTCAACTCAGTAATGATATGGTGTCAACAAATACAAAAATAAAGAAAATTTCAAATGGGCGAGTTGTATGGAAATACCTGTTCTAGCCCAATTTTGTATGGGAAAAATATGCAAGGAAAGTATATACACACACACACATATGCTAGGTGTCGCTCTGTTCTTCCGGTTTGTGTTCTGGCTAATATCACCTCTGACCGATCTATACACCGCTAGGTGTCGCAACCGTTACTTCCTGTTTGTGTTCTGGCTGATCTTACCTGTGGCCGATCTCACCGCTAGGTGGCGTGTTCCGGCAGATTTTTCGCTAGGCGGCGCTTAAGAAAAAGCTTAGTGTGTATAAGAAAAAGCTTAGAACTGTTTACCTTTAGCCGAGCTTTGCCGTAACATGACAGCATATAAATAATATATATATATATATATATATATATATATATATATTAACAAACAGCAAAATATATACAGACACACCCATCCATATACATACATTTAGATAAGGACTACTTTTCTCGATGTATATAAGTTAGACTATTTTTGAGTAAAAAAATGAAGGATCGGTAAAAGTGGGGGCCTACATTTTTTAAAGGGCCGATAATTTTTAAATGTCCCCTCATCTATTTCTAGGGCCGCAAATTTTTAAATGTCTCCTCATATTTTCTATGAGTCCTAGACTTCACCGCGCGCCGTTTTTAAAGAGTCCCATAGATTTCTAATCGAGCGACTGCTCCCAATCCCACACCCCCCACACAGTTGTATCGGTTTATTGTACAGAGTGACACATTGTTTTCAATTGAATCGCTATTAAATTATAGAAAATTTGCTTAGACTATGGAATTTGTGTTTGCTATTAAGACCTAATTTTTCCTCTCTTCCCCCAATACTAGTATTTTCCCAATCTTGTACTAATAATGAAGAATTTATTGGTGAGAGCAAAAATGTATTCTATTCACATCGATCAAGAAAGAAAAAGAGATTAAACAATTAAGGGTGTTAAACAATGTGTTACTCTCAAACTTTCTGCAAATGATTTTAAAAGATGTTTATTCGAAAGCAATTGTACTTTGACTCATGTATATTTTTAAATCAAAATCTCATGAATTGTATACACAAGATATAAATAAAGTAACGTTGAGATTTTAGATGATAAGAGATTTGTAAAAAATAATGGAATTAATACCTACGCTTGGGAAACTGTTTGTACAAGAGAGATCAACAATATGCTGATAAGAAACCTTAACTGTTCACATTGCATATGTATATATAATATAGCCTGTGAGCAATTTCCACAAAACCGCAAACAAATATGAAGACTAAACATTTTGTTTATCTTCTTATTAGCTTTGCAAGTTTGTGTACCTGCATTTAGACGCATACGTTCTAGCTGATCTAAAAGAAAAAGCTTCGAATTGTTTGTTTTGTATTCTTACTGCAAGAAAAAAAGAGCTTAGAAGTTCATCAGTGCAACAGAATATCGAGATTTTTAAAGGGTCCATATTTCTAAAGTATATAAGTGTGGGCGAAATATAAAAATTCTATTTTATACCCAAATATGCTTCACCTGTATGTGCTTAACGTATAAAAAGCCTACCATTGCAAAGATATTTCTTTATTAATTTTCATAATGTTTGCGACAGTAGAGTTTCAAGGCTTTAAAGCGTACGATAATAGATTTATTGTAAAGGAAATAGCTGTGGTCCTCAACAATAAAGAATTTCATTGTTTCCACATAAAAGCTCCATTTGAATTTTCGGATCTGAGTAAGGATAATCAACGACAAGCTAATTGGTTAATATTACACCACCATAATTTATTATGGTCCTACGGAAGCGATTGTTTAAATCTGTAAAAAACTATTTGATGTCAACATTGAAGAATATAAAAGTTTATGTTAAGGGGCAAGAAAAAAGTGTATGGACAACAGAGTTCCTCCAAAAGCCGGTGTCTAACATTGGAGATGAGAGTACAGGATGAGATGGAATGAATCTCTTTAGATTATATAGTTTACACCCAGATGTTGTGCGTTGTCAATATCATTTCCATACTGATTGCAATGTGAAAATCAACCAACGACAAATTCGTTGTGCTTTAAAATCAGCATATATTTTGTTAAAATACATATCGGCTAGTAATTTAAATTTATAATGAAATAAAATAGAATCAGAAACATGTCCTAGTAACCATCGCCGTTTGTAAACTTACAAATTTTTCTCTAATATCAATTACAAAAACCATTGTATATAGCAATATGAGCAAAGCTCGCTAATTAAATACATATGATCATATTGATATAATAGTAAAAGCGGAAGTATTAAAAACAAATACTGTAAAAAACCGAACAAATGTTACTAAGCTTTCAAAAGCGCGCCTAAAAATCATATCCACACCATTAGGAATAAACTACATACAGAGTGTATGTGCCTACATGGTGATCAAAAGGAATATAAACAAAAAGGCAACTCTTAGAGACCAATTGTACAGCGAACAACATGACATTCAACGGGACATTCATATGGCTTAGCAGCTAAAGGCATCTACCTTTGCACTGATATGAATGTTGGAGATTCGAGTTCAACGCTCAGCTCCCGAAAAGCTAGCTGATGAAGAAGTGAAATTCAGAAACATGTCCTAGTAACCATCGCCGTTTGTAAACTTACAATTTTTCTCTAATATTAATTACAAAAACCATTGTATAAAGCAATATGAGCAAAGCTCGCTAATTAAATACATATGATCATATTGATATAATAGTAACAGCGGAAGTATTAAAAAAAAATACTGTAAAAATCCAAACAAAGGTTACTAAGCTTCCAAAAGCGCGCCTGAAAATCATATCCACACCATTAGGAATAAACTACATACAGAGTGTATGTGCCTACATGGTGATCAAAAGGAATATAAACAAAAAAGCTAGCTGATGAAGAAGTGAAATTCAGAAACATGTCCTAGTAACCATCGCCGTTTGTAAGCTTACAACTTTTCTCTAATATCAATTACAAAAGCCATTGTATAAAGCAATATGAGCAAAGCTCGCTAATTAAATACATATGATCATATTGATATAATAGTAGCAGCGGAAGTATTAAAAACAAATACTGTAAAAATCCAAACAAATGTTACTAAGCTTCCAAAAGCGCGCCTAAAAATCATATCCACACCATTAGGAATAAACTATGTACAGAGTGTATGTGCCTACATGGTGATCAAAAGGAATATAAACAACAAGTAAGGAAGGCTAAGTTCGGGTGTAACCGAACATTACATACTCAGTTGAGAGCTGTGGAGACAAAGTAAGGGAAATCACCATGTTGTAAAAGGAACCTAGGGTAACCCTGGAATGTGTTTGTATGACATGTGTATCAAATGGAAGGTATTAAAGAGTATTTTAAGAGGAAGTGGGCCATAGATCTATAGATGGACGCCATTTAGGGATATCGCCATAAAGGTGGACCAGGCCTGACTCGAGAATTTGTTTGTACGATATGGATATCAAATGAAATGTGTTAATGATAATTTTAAAAGGGAGTGGGCCTAAGTTCTATAAGTGGACGTCTTTTCGAGATATCGACATAAAGGTGGACCAGGGGTGACTCTAGAATTTATTTTGTACGATATGGGTACCAAATAAAAGGTATTAATGAGTATTTTAAAAGAGCGTGGGCCTAAGTTCTATAGATGTACGCCTTTTCGAGATATCGCCATAAATATGGACCAGGGGTGACTCTAGAATTTGTTTGTACGATATGAGTATCAAATGAAAGGTGTTAATGAGTATTTTAAGAGGGCGTGGGCCTTGGTTCTATATGTGGACGCCTTTTCGAGATATCGCCATAAACGTGGACCTTGGGTGACTCTAGAATTTGTTTGTACTATATGGGTATCAAATGAAAGGTGTTAATGAGTATTTTAAAACTACAGTTGACTATGTATCAAGAACTGCAAATATTTCGGCTTTATTAATGCGCTGCCAAAAACTTACGAAAAGGGACGTAGATGAAAAGTCCTTACGGAGTGTTAATTTTGAGCTTGGGATCTCAGCATCTAATTACAATAAGTTGCTCGATTCGTCAATTTGGCCATCGGATGTAAAAGTAAGGCCGTTTCGTTTTTTTCAAAGGACTGTGGTGCAAAAGGACAACTCATAAGTCCTCGCTCCGTCACCAATAATGACTGCTACAATTCATGTCTAATTGATGATGCCCGTTCTTTACAGAACTCAATATCAATATATTTTCAAAACATATCAGGCATGAGAACTAAGGCCTCTGCTGTATTTGCTGCTACCTCTAGTGAAGAATACGATTTGATAGTTCTTGTTGAGACGTGGCTTACTGCGGACTTTTTTAGTAATGAGTTTTTTGATAAAAATTTGTATAATATATATCGCTGAGATCGTGATAATGTAAGTACAGGACTTTATCGAGGTGGAGGAGTGCTAATTGCTGTAAGAAAAAGCCTACAAACTCGGAGGTTTATAATCAGCATAAAAGGCAAAACAGAATGTCTATTTGTCAGTGTTTCTTATATACCACCAAATAGTGCAGATAGTGTTTATGAAAATCATGTTAATAATATTATGCATCTTTCGAGCACTAACTTGAATTCTAAATTTTGTATTTTAGGGGATTTTAACTTAAATAAAATCGTATGGAATTATCTTCCAGGTGAGAAAACTCTCATACCTACTAATGTCAATCAAGCTAGTGAAATGTACTTAGTTGATAATTTTTATAGTTTACAGTTAGTTCAAATCAATGATTTTGAAAATACGCTAGGTAAAATCCTCGATCTTATATTTGTTAGTAATGATCTTAATTATAATTTAATTCGTTCCCTCTGCCCGTTGTCTAATACTGATAAACATCACGTACCATTGATATTGGAGATTAAGTTTTATGAATTTGGAAATATTAAACTCAATAATGAAGTTGGTTTCAATTATAGCCGATGTGATTTTGCCTTGATCAATAATTTGATTTCAAATATTGACTGGCAGTCTCTTTTTAATAATCGCAATCTTTCAGACTGCTTTGACTTATTCAAAAGTAATATCTCGGAAATAATGAATATTAATATTCCTCGTTTCCCGGCAAGGGTTTACAAGTTGCCGTGGTATACCAAAAGCTTAAAGACTCTAAAAAATTTGCGTAATAAATATCATAAACTTTTTAAAAAATCAGGAAGTCCCGAACTCAAGCAACAATATCTGAATTACGCGAAGGAGTTTAATTGTCTTGATAAGTTTCTGTACAATCGATATATTCTCAATTTCGAAAATAATATCAAATCGAATCCTAAATCGTTTTGGAATTTCATTCGCTCCAAACAATCGGTTTCAACAATACCGGTGTCTGTGTCTTACAAGGGCAAGAATTCATCATCGTCTAGTGATTCAGCCAATTTGTTTGCAGAATTTTTTAAAGCAAACTTTGCTATTGATGATCTGTGGAATGACGACGGGGATATGTTGAATGGGATAACGTCTTGTTTCGACTTCTCCTCATTAGTTCTAGATATTGATGATATTATCTTAAGTATTCAGACGATCAAGAGCTCCAAGCAATGTGATTATCAAGAATTTTCATCTTTTTTCCTGAAGCAATGTGTAGCTTCCGTTGCAGAGCCCTTGTTGCATATATTTAATTTATCATTAAAGTCTGGTATCTTTTTGGATGAATGGAAAATTACTTTTATTCAACCTATTCATAAAAGTGGTAGTAAAATTGACGTTACAAACTATCGGCCAATATCGAAGATCCCCGTGATTTCAAAACTTTTTGAGAAAACGGTGATGTTTAAATTATCGTCCGCAGTTAAGCGTTATATTTGCCCATGTCAGCATGGCTTCGTTCCGGGGCGTTCAACAGTAACTAATCTGGTCGTTTTTTCGAATTACTGCATCTCGTCTTTTACTCATGGTTGTCAAGTTGACTGCATATATACGGACATATCCAAAGCTTTTGACAGAGTTTCGCACAAAGCTCTCGTGGCTAAATTGCGAAAAATGGGTTTCCACTCAACATTTTTACAATGGATTTATTCATACTTATCCAATAGGATAAATTTTGTTGTTATTGACAACGTAAAGTCATCTCCTTACGTAGCAACCTCAGGTGTGCCCCAAGGTAGTATCCTTGGCCCACTTTTCTTTATTATCTTTATCAATGATGTAAGTGCTTGTTTCAAGCAATGCAATTATCTTCTTTACGCTGATGATTTGAAAATTTTTTTCAGAATCAAGAACGAGTCTGATACTCTCATACTACAATCTGAGTTAAATAATTTTAATGAGTGGTGCTGTAAAAATAAGCTTGCGTTGAATGCCAACAAATGTTATTACATAACTTATTCCAAATTATGTAATAAATTGATTTCGTCTTACTATGTCTCTAATAAACCGTTACTTAGGGTGAATAAAATTCGGGATTTAGGTGTTGTATTTGATTCGTCTTTTACATTCACCGAGCACTTAAATTTTATTATCCCCAAAGCATATTCCTTACTGGCCTTTATTAAAAGAAATGGATCCGAGTTTAAGGATCCATATACTAAAAAACTATTATACAATGCCTTTGTACGGTCAAGGCTTGAGTATGGTTCCATAATATGGAGTCCTTATTATGAGGTACACAATAAGAGAGTCGAACGTGTGCAAAAAATATTCATGAAGTACTGTTTATACGATATAAACTTCGATCTGCCTCTTCCTCCATATATCTCTAGGTGTAAGCTAATCAATCTTCACACATTAGAAAGTAGAAGATTAATTACATCTATAATGTTTATTTATGATATTTCTAATGGCAATATTGATTGCCCGATACTGTTAGAGTCTTTGAACTTTTATGTTCCATCACGGACTTTGCGCCAATATACTATGTTTGTAATTGACCAGTTTAGATCTAATTACGCACTTAATGGCCCGATCACTCGCGCTCTAATTGCTATTAACTCAATCAATAATAATTATTGTATTGATTTTTCGATATCTCGTCGAAGTTTTAAAAATATGTTATTTTCCATTTTAAATTAACTTTACTGTAAATAAACCTTATGTTTAATAATGTTTAATATAGTCTGTAAGATTCTTGTAAATCATAGACTGAATAAAGAAATATGAAATATGAAAAGGGAGTGGGCCTAAGTTCTATAGGTGAACGCACTTCGGAATATCGTTATAAAAGTGGACCTGGGTTGACTCTAGAATGCGTTTGTACAATATGGGCGTCAACGAAAAGTGTAATAAGTGTTTTAAAAGGGAGTGGGCCTTTGTTCTATGGGTGGACGCCTTTTCGGGATATCGCCGTAAACGCGGACCAGGGGTGACTCTAGAATGCGTTTGTACAATATGGGTATCAAATGAAAGGTGCTAATGAGTATTTTAAAAGGGTGTGGGCCTTAGTTCTATAGGTGGACGCCTTTTCGAGATATCGCCATAAAGGTGGACCAGGGGTGACACTAGAATTTGTTTGTACGATATGGGTATCAAATGAAAGGTGTTAATGAGTATTTTAAAAGGGCGTGGGTCTTAGTTCTATAGGTGGACGCCTTTTCGAGATATCTCCATAAAGGTAGACCAGGGGTGACTCTAGAATTTGTTTGTACGATATGGGTATCAAATGAAAGGTGTTAATGAGTATTTTAAAAGGGAGTGGGCCTTAGTTCTATAGGTGGATGCCCTTTCGAGATATCGCCATAAAGGTGGGCCAGGGGTGACTCTATAATTTTTGTGTACGATATGGGTATCAAATGAAAGGTGTTAATGAGTATTTTAAAAGGGAGTGGGCCTTAGTTATATAGGTGGATGCCTTTTCGAGATATCGCCATAAAGGTGGGCCAGGGTGACTCTAGAATTTTTTTGTACGATATGGGTATCAAATGAAAGGTGTTAATAAGTATTTTAAATAGGCGTGGGCCTTAGTTCTATAGGTGGACGCCTTTTCGAGATATCGACATGAAGGTGGACCGGGGTGACTCTAGAATTTGTTTGTACGATATGGGTATCAAATGAATGGTGTTAATGAGTATTTTAAAAAGGAATGGGCCTTAGTTCTATATGTGGACGCCTTTTCGAGATATCGCCATAAACGTGGACCAGGGGTGACTCTAGAATGTGTTTGTACGATATGGGTATCAAATTAAAGGTATTGGTGAGGGTTTTAAAAGGGAGTGGCCCTTAGTTGTATATGTGAAGGCGTTTTCGAGATATCTACCAAAATGTGGACCAGGGTGATCCAGAACATCATCTGTCGGGTACCGCTAATTTATTTATATATGTAATACCACGTACAGTATTCCTTCCAAGATTCCAAGGGCTTTTGATTTCGCCCTGCAAAACTTTTTCATTTTCTTCTATTTAATATGGTAGGTGTCACACCCATTTTACCAAGTTTTTTTCTAAAGTTATATTTTGCGTCAATAGACCAATACAATTACCATGTTTCATTCCTTTTTTCGTAGTTGGTATATAATTATGGCATTTTTTTCATTTTTCGTAATTTTCGATATCGAAAAAGTGGGCGTGGTCATAGTCGGATTTCGGACATTTTTTACACCAATACAAAGTGAGTTCAGATAAGTACGTGAACTGAGTTTAGTAAAGATGTATCGATTTTTGCTCAAGTTATCGTGTTAACGGCCGAGAGGAAGGACAGACGGTCGACTGTGTATAAAAACTGGGCGTGGCTTCAACCGATTTCGCCCTTTTTCACAGAAAACAGTTATCGTCCTATGAGCTAATCCTCTACCAAATTTCACAAGGATTGTTTAATTTTTGTTCGACTTATGGCATTAAAAGCATCCTAGACAAATTAAATGAAAAAGGGCGGAGCCACGCCCATTTTGAAATTTTCTATTATTTTTGTATTTTGTTGCACCATATCATTACTGGAGTTGAATGTTGGCATAATTTACTTATATGCTGTAAAGATATTAACTTTTCTTTTAAAATTTGAATTAAAAAAAAATTTTTAAAAAGTGGGCGTGGTCGCTCTCCGATTTTGCTAATTTTTATTAAGCAGACATAAAGTAATAAGAGTAACGTTCCTGCCAAATTTCATCATGATATCTTCAACGACTGCCAAATTACAGCTTGCAAAACTCCTAAATTACCTTCATTTAAAAGTGGGCGGTGCCACGCACATTGTCCAAAATTTTACTAGTTTTCTGTTTTGCGCCATAAGCTCAACTCACCTACCAAGTTTCATCGCTTAATGCGTATTTGGTAATGAATTATCGCACTTTTTCGATTTTTCGAAATTTTCGATATCGAAAAAGAGGGCGTGGTTATTGTCCGATATCGTTCATTTTAAATAGTGATCTGAGATGAGTGCCCAGGAACCTACGTACCAAATTTCATCAAGATACCTCAAAATTTACTCAAGTTATCGTGTTAACGGACAGACGGACGGACGGACGGACGGACATGGCTCAATCGAATTTTTTTTCGATACTGATGATTTTGATATATGGAAGTCTATATCTATCTCGATTCCTTTATACCTGTACAACCAACCGTTATGCAATCAAAGTTAGTATACTCCGTGAGCTCTGCTCAACTGAGTATAAAAAGGCAACTCTTAGAGACCAATTGTACAGCGAACAACGGGACATTCATATGGCTTAGCAGCTAAAGGCAACCTCTGCACTGGTATGAATGTTGGAGATTCGAGTTCAACGCTCAGCTCCCGAAAAGCTAGCTGCGAATGCGTTTGTACAATATGGGTATCAAATGAAAGGTGCTAATGAGTATTTTAAAAGGGTGTGGGCCTTAGTTCTATAGGTGGACGCCTTTTAGAGATATCGCCATAAAGGTGGACCAGGGGTGACACTAGAATTTGTTTGTACGATATGGGTATCAAATGAAAGGTGTTAATGAGTATTTTAAAAGGGCGTGGGTCTTAGTTCTATAGGTGGACGCCTTTTCGAGATATCTCCATAAAGGTAGACCAGGGGTGACCCTAGAATTTGTTTGTACGATATGGGTATCAAATGAAAGGTGTTAATGAGTATTTTAAAAGGGAGTGGGCCTTAGTTCTATAGGTGGATGCCCTTTCGAGATATCGCCATAAAGGTGGGCCAGGGGTGACTTTATAATTTTTGTGTACGATATGGGTATCAAATGAAAGGTGTTAATGAGTATTTTAAAAGGGAGTGGGCCTTAGTTCTATAGGTGGATGCCTTTTCGAGATATCGACATGAAGGTGGACCAGGGGTGACTCTAGAATTTGTTTGTACGATATGGGTATCAAATGAATGGTGTTAATGAGTATTTTAAAAAGGAGTGGGCCTTAGTTCTATATGTGGACGCCTTTTCGAGATATCGCCATAAACGTGGACCAGGGGTGACTCTAGAATGTGTTTGTACGATATGGGTATCAAATTAAAGGTATTGGTGAGGGTTTTCAAAGGGAGTGGCCCTTAGTTGTATATGTGAAGGCGTTTTCGAGATATCTACCAAAATGTGGACCAGGGTGATCCAGAACATCATCTGTCGGGTACCGCTAATTTATTTATATATGTAATACCATGTACAGTATTCCTTCCAAGATTCCAAGGGCTTTTGATTTCGCCCTGTAAAACTTTTTCATTTTCTTCTATTTAATATGGTAGGTGTCACACCCATTTTACCAAGTTTTTTTCTAAAGCTATATTTTGCGTCAATAGACCAATACAATTACCATGTTTCATTCCTTTTTTCGTATTTGGTATATAATTATGGCATTTTTTTCATTTTTCGTAATTTTCGATATCGAAAAAGTGGGCGTGGTCATAGTCGGATTTCGGGCATTTTTTACACCAATGCAAAGTGAGTTCAGATAAGTACGTGAACTGAGTTTAGTAAAGATATATCGATTTTTGCTCAAGTTATCGTGTTAACGGCCGAGAGGAAGGACAGACGGTCGACTGTGTATAAAAACTGGGCGTGGCTTCAACCGATTTCGCCCTTTTTCACAGAAAACAGTTATCGTCCTATGGGCTAAGCCTCTACCAAATTTCACAAGGATTGGTTAATTTTTGTTCGACTTATGGCATTAAAAGCATCCTAGACAAATTAAATGAAAAAGGGCGGAGCCACGCCCATTTTGAAATTTTCTATTATTTTTGTATTTTGTTGCACCATATCATTACTGGAGTTGAATGTTGGCATAATTTACTTATATGCTGTAAAGATATTAACTTTTCTTTTAAAATTTGAATTTAAAAAAAATTTTTTTAAAAAGTGGGCGTGGTCGTTCTCCGATTTTGCTAATTTTTATTAAGCAGACATAAAGTAATAAGAGTAACGTTCCTGCCAAATTCCATCATGATATTTTCAACGACTGCCAAATTACAGCTTGCAAAACTTCTAAATTACCTTCATTTAAAAGTGGGCGGTGCCACGCACATTGTCCAAAATTTTACTAGTTTTCTGTTTTGCGCCATAAGCTCAACTCACCTACCAAGTTTCATCGCTTAATGCGTATTTGGTAATGAATTATCGCACTTTTTCGATTTTTCGAAATTTTCGATATCGAAAAAGTGGGCGTGTTTATTGTCCGATATTGTTCATTTTAAATAGTGATCTGAGATGAGTGCCCAGGAACCTACGTACCAAATTTCATCAAGATACCTCAAAATTTACTCAAGTTATCGTGTTAACGGACAGACGGACGGACGGACGGACGGACATGGCTCAATCGAATTTTTTTTCGATACTGATGATTTTGATATATGGAAGTCTATATCTATCTCGATTCCTTTATACCTTTGTTATGCAATCAAAGTTAATATACTCTGTGAGCTCTGCTCAACTGAGTATAAAAAGGCAACTCTTAGAGACCAATTGTACAGCGAACAACGGGACATTCATATGGCTTAGCAGCTAAAGGCATCTACCTCTGCACTGGTATGAATGTTGGAGATTCGAGTTCAACGCTCAGCTCCCGAAAAGCTAGCTGATGAAGAAGTGAAATTCAGAAACATATCCTAGTAACCATCGCCGTTTGTAAACTTACAATTTTTCTCTAATATCAATTACAGAAATCTTAATTTTAGTGTTTTTATACTCAGTTGAGCAGAGCTCACAGAGTATATTAACTTTGATTGGCTAACGGTTGGTTGTACAGATATAAAGGAATCGATATAGATATAGACTTCCATATATCAAAATCATCAGTATCGAAAAAAAATTCGATTGAGACTTGTCCGTCCATCCGTCCGTCCGTCTGCCCGTTAACACGATAACTTGAGTAAATTTTGAGGTATCTTGATGAAATTTGGTACGTAGATTCCTGGACACTCATCTCAGATCGCTATTTAAAATGAACGATAAATATCCACGCCCACTTTTTCGATATCGAAAATTTCGAAAAATCGAAAAAGTGCGATAATTCATTACCAAATACGGATTAAGCGATGAAACTTGGTGGGTGAGTTGGAATTATGACGCAGAATAGAAAACTAGTAAAATTTTGGACAATGGGCGTGGCACCGCCCACTTTTAAAAGAAGGTAATTTAGAAGTTTTGCAAGCTGTAATTTGGCAGTCGTTGAAGATATCATGATGAAATTTGTCAGGAACGTTACTCTTATTACTATATGTCTGCTTAATAAAAATTAGCGAAATCGGAGAACGACCACGCCCACTTTTTAAAAAAAAATTTTTTTAATTCAAATTTTAAAAGAAAAGTTAATATCTTTACAGTATATAAGTAAATTATGTCAACATTCAATTCCAGTAATGATATGTTGCAACAAAATACAAAAATAAAAGAAAATTTCAAAATGGACGGGGCTCCGCCCTTTTTCATTTAATTTGTCTAGGATACTTTTAATGCCATAAGTCGAACAAAAATTTACCAATCCTTGTAAAATTTGGTAGAGGCTTAGATTCTAGGACGATAACTGTTTTCTGTGAAAAAGGGCGAAATCGGTTGAAGCAACGCCCAGTTTTTATACACAGTCGACCGTCTGTCCTTCCGCTCGGCCGTTAACACGATAACTTGAGCAAAAATCGATATATCTTTACTAAACTCAGTTCACGTACTTATCTGAGCTCACTTTGTATTGGTGTAAAAAATGGCCGAAATCCTACTATGACCACGCCCACTTTTTCGATATCGAAAATTACGAAAAATGAAAAAATGCCATAATTATATACCAAACACGAAAAAAGGGATGAAACTCTATTGGTCTATTGACGCAAAATATAGCTTTAGAAAAAAACTTGGTAAAATGGGTGTGACACCTACCATATTAAGTAGAAGAAAATGAAAAAGTTTTGCAGGGCGAAATCAAAAGCCCTTGGAATCTTGGAAAGAATACTGTTCGTGGTATTATATATATAAATAAATTAGCGGTACCCGACAGATGATGTTCTGGATCACCCTGGTCCACATTTTGGTCGATATCTCGCAAAACGCCACATATACAACTAATGGCCACTCCCTTTTAAAACCCTCATGAACACCTTTCATTTTATACCCATATCGTACAAAAAAAATTCTAGAGCCACCCCTGGCCCACCTTTATGGCGATATCTCGAAAACGCATCCACCTATAGAACTAAGGCCCACTCCCTTTTAAGATACTAATTAACACCTTTCATTTGAGACCCATATCGTACAAACAAGTTCTAGAGTCACCCCTGGTCCACCTTTATGGCGATATCTTGAAAAGGCGTTCACCTATAGAACTAAGGCCCACGCCCTTTTAAAGTACTCATTAGCACCTTTCATTTGATACCCATATCGTACAAACAAATTCCAGAGTCACTCCTGGTCCACCTTTATGGCGAATTCTCGAAAAGGCGTCCACCTATAGAACTAAGGCCCACGCCATTTTAAAATACTCATGAACACCTTTCATTTGATACCCATATTGTACAAACGCATTCTAGAGTCACCCCTGGTCCACGTTTATGGCGATATCCCGAAAAGGCGTCCACCTATAGAACTTAGGCCCACTATCTTTTAAAATTATCATTAACACGTTTCATTTGATACCCATATCGTACAAACAAATTCTAAAGTCATACTCAAATACTCTTTAATACCTTCCATTTGATACACATGCCATACTAACACATTCCAGGGTTGCCCTAGGTTCTTTTTACAACATGGTGATTTTCGCTTACTTTGTCTCCACAGCTCTCAACTGAGTATGTAATGTTCGGTTACACCCGAACTTAGCCTTCCTTACTTGTTTTTATTTTAAAAGGGTGAGAATAAGAAGAAGAAGAAAAGTAAGTATATAAATACATTGTTTTTCAATATCAAAGATGATTTTTCAACGGAAGGCTTCCCTTTTACTTTTACTATAGGTGAAGCTATAGAGGCATTTCGTAGAGAGCTCATTGAAAAGGAATCTGATATTTGAGGAATCATTGAGGTAAAACAAGCATTTTATCGACATTTTAAATTGGAATATGATAATTTTGATCTACCAATTCGTTGTACTTATAATAGTAGATACGTGGAAAAAATGTTGAGTATCAAGTGCTTTGAATATCGTGAAATTGAAAATGAACGAATTCTTAGTAATGGTGATATTCAAAGTATTATAGCCCAGGATACTTCATTTAAAAGACCACATATAGAAATAATTGATGTGAAAAACTATAGACAAACATATAATATGATCATTGTATAATGTGTCTCACACGTGTATAGATAAAAATAAAAAAACCGATATGAAATTAGCTAATTTAATAAAAATTTTACTATTTACCTGTTTCACTTAAGTTATGGAACAAGTTATCCCTATAATCAATTTATGAATCAAGAACAAAATATAAAAAGCTTTAGAAATTTTGAAAATAGTAAACAGACTAGATTTGAATACAATATTCCAAACACTTCATTACGTTTAAAAATAAATGTAACAATTCAATTGTTAGATCAGAGTTTTCCTGAGCTCAACCCCTCATTATTAAAAACAAAATCAACAACAACAACAACGCAGAGCCCTGGGGGATCTTTTATACCAACGATCCGCGATCAAAGAAGTGAGTCACATGGTGTGAAAAAAAGTGAATACACCATTATAGAGGCTATTAACAATTTTAAAGAATTATTAGTTGAAAAGGAAAAGAGAATAGGAGGCATTCTTGAAAGCCCAGAGGTTTTTTATAGACATTTCAATTTAGTTTACGATAATTGTGAAATACGAATTAAATGCTCTTATTACAGCAATTATATACAGCGTACTTTAAATATCTATTGCTTTGAATATCCGGAAGACAATACGGAGACATTACATAAACGAGAAGCATTATATGAGCACACTTCGTACGATATAAATCCAACAATAATTCATGTTGATCGTTATTATCAAACATTGCATATGAAGGTTCCGTAATCACAAGCATCTCATCGTCGTCGTCGTGGTCAGCAGCAGTATACATATTTAATTTTCTGAAACAATTTAAACATATTTTACCTGAAGAGCAGAGGAAAAGACTTTTCGAAATTCATTCAATAATTGAGTATAGAGATAAATTAAGTATAATTAAAAATAATTTCGGTGAACACTATGTAAACTGTGGTTGGTCTAATTCTAATAGCTCTAAAGTAGCTCTAAGCAATATGGATGATAAGCGAAGTGTACGAGAAAATCATATTGATACTTATGCTTATGGTCATTTCGAAATCTTATAGTAGTACTTTACTGTAATACATTTAAGAAAAGAATAATAAACAATTTATATTTCATATAATTTATTTTTATTAAATAAAAATTTTAAACATAATTGTTCGCATATTACTGTGTTGTATTTTTCTTTCTGCTCATAATTGGTATTGGTGACTTCAGATAATTAATCAGTTCAATCGGTGGCTGTAAATTTCCAAAACTATCAAAATATACTTTTTAGTCTTTCTTAATACTTTCATGATCTTATCAAGATTTGCTAATACAGTCATATGATTATTTGACATGATTTTAAACGAGCGATCGAAAAAATATATTATCTATCAGATGTGTATCTGATAAGAATCTGCTAAATCTGTTACCTATCAGTTGTGGATCTGATAAGAATCTGGTCTGATATCAAGTTTTACTTATTTTGAACTGTTATATATTAAACTTGACTCGTGGTTTGCTAACAAGGTCACTGTAACCTTTAATAATGTTACCGGTATTTTCCTTGTACATATTTGTTGTGAAGATCTCTTCTAATTGAAAAAATCTGTTATCTATCAGCTGTGTATCTGATAAGAATCTGTTAAATATGTTACCTATCAGTTGTGTATCTGATAAGAAGCTGGTCTGATATCAATTTTACTTATTTTGAACTGTTATATATTAAACTTGTCTCGGGGTTTGCTAACAAGGTCACTGTAAACTTTAATAATGTTACCGGTAAATTTCTTGTACATATTTCTTGTAAAGATCTCTTCTAATTATGAATCGATTTTGTTTTTGCAGATGGTAGGTTTTTATGTGTATATTAATCCACAAGTTGATTAAGTATTTACACACCGACACACATATATACAGCAAAACAATTTCGTTGCCTACACTTAGGGGCATCTGTTCTTTCGGTTTGTGTTCTGACCCATCTATATCATTTAGGTGCATACGTACTACTACTACTCAGGCTTCATCGCGAGGAACGCCCGGCACTTCCTTAGCACGTGTCGGTGCCCACATAGACAGCATTTATACACCTCGGTAGATCTGCGGGTCCTGTAAAGACATGAAAGAAAAATACGTATTTTTCAAAAAAATGGGTTAGAAAAATACGTTGGTGAGGGTAGCTTATATATCTTTTTCAGACTGCTAGGGGCATGAAAACAGCGGGTACCAGAGGTAGG
>JARSSU010039529.1:0-12654 GCA_029619165.1 Eurosta solidaginis | reverse complement strand
GAGGGTCCCATACATATACTGTAGTCTTGCTGTCACATATTCAAACACTAAACTAGTCGTAAAGTAATCCAGCTAGCACACGGTGACTTCATGCCAATTTAATCAGCTTGTCACTACACGGAGGCACAGGACACAGGCATATAATCATTTTTGCCCCTTGATGGTCCAAGTGAATTCAAATGTGCTTCAACGAGTAAACTTATTACGGTTCCCTAGATTAGATTATTTCAACATCAGACTTTGTATGCCATATGCTGTTCTCATTAGATGATTGTATTATCCGGTGGAATTTGTAAAATTATATAAGGTTTACGCTTAGATCGTTAGTACACTTAAATGGTATAAAGGTTTTATGGTGACTAGTATTGTAAGACCAGTTGGCAAGGAGTTCTATAGCTTAGATCTTCTTTATTCATTAAATTAATTTCTACATTTAATTTAAATCTCAAGACGAACTCACATATTATTCACATAGATCGATCTTATTTACAATAGATTTACTGAACGCTTATATCGTAGAGACCGGAAATCCGCGAACCACGAAATAATACTTAATTTTAAATATATAGATACCATTTCCCTTAGTTATAGTTCCAATATGGATCCAATAGTGTTACGCAGTTATAAAATATAAAAACACTAAGTTCCTGAGGTAATTATATCATAACATTACTTTGTAAAACCAAAAGTTATCGGAATTGTCGGAAATAAGTACTTATTCTAATGTCACATATTTACAGTATTCAGAGTAATTTGATATTATACGTGTTAGTTTCAGTGCGGGAAAAGATGATAGTCTGATACGATTATTTATTCGTGATAGAAATTCCTTGAAACTATCTAAACGATAAATCTAGTCGCAGTAAACTCTGTTCTACTTTTCGTACCTACCTAGATAAAAGCTATACTATGACTTAAAACTAGATAACTCCATCTATACGCGAAAGTATCACAGGCAATAGTCGGCAAACCCCAATAATAGATAGATATCAGTAGCAAACGTAGATAACTTACTCTTGGCAAGTTCGTGAGAAAAATTTATCAATACACGCCATGGACACATTCGTAGTGAACAGATGGTGCGTGTAAACTTGTTAGCCGTTAGGTAGTGCTAGTAATTGTCTGACGGTAAAGGAAGACTTCATCTTAAGTTGGCGTTCGAGGCGATAGAGCAACAACACAGGGAGCGGGTCCATCAACACGTATAAGAACAGTATAGTGATCAAGTATCCGAAAACATGGCGTTCTTATATGGCGGTTGGATTTACCGCCACATTGCCGGGGTTTCTGTGGTCGCTATTATATAGTGACATTCCATATTCACACCAGATGTACTTACAGGACTTGTGCCTTATTTTACATTCGGAAGACATATCATGATACTATACAAATTCTATAACAAAGGTCTGCGACACCGCGGAAGCGTGAATTTTGGAGAACAAAATCACCGCGGTGAAAATTTTATAGAAGTTTTAGTAGTTGACCATCTGTTAAACGCAGACTATCGAATGCTAAGCAACCGTGACATTGCTCAGTTCCGCCGTGGAGCAAAGCGTTTCATTCTTCTTAGACTCCCTGCAGACAAGATCGTGGTATCCTGTTGCAACTGCAGAAGTTAATATGAGACCGATGTATGTTACTGACTCATGTGAGGGCTCGGACTAGTGACACTTGCTATTACAACTTATTAGAGATCAGATTTAAACGTACATCTCGCCCACCTTATCGCGCGCACGATAATTCGTTCGTGTAAAGTGTGTATCTTGATATAAAATTCAATTTAGCGTCGACTAACATAGCGTTACGTTAGTCACCGATTCCGCCGGGGACAAGAGTTACGCCGACCAGTTGCGGGGACCGCCGACTGAACTGATATGATTTCTATAAGTTTAAAGACTTACGTTCGATGGCGTTAAGGTACGGTTCCGTGTCCCAGTTAGATATATTTTGTGCGTGAGTCGTTTTCGCGTAGTATATTTAAAATCATAGTAGACGAAACCGGAGCGGTACTGCTAAGCCATATCTGAGTTATACGATCGCAGGGACGAGGATACAGTGGTTTTTCGTTGTCTAAGCATCTGCTTTCCTCAGGCGCTTCCGTAGACTTGTGTTCGCCGTGTACTCAGCCAGCCATATTAGTCCCCTTGGAGGCGGTTCCTTGCGGCAAGACGTATGGTGTGATACTGTAACGCGTATCACAGCGCCCCGACTCGGCAAATCGTATAGAGGGTGAAATTTTGACTTCTGACCTCTGCGCTTTCTTTCGCGTTTACCTCTGCTCTCGAGCTGTCTTCTACTGTGATGGCGTCAAGGTACCGATTGTGACATCAAGCCGATATCTATGGTTATGCAATCCCGCTGTTCGGAAGGCCCCCACTTCCTGAGCTAATCGCTTCCTTGGAGCTCGCAGAGCCGACATGTGGCCTCCGCCCAGGACTTTTCTGTCATGATGTCTGTCATTTTTCGCGCGAGCACTGCGTACCCGTTGGGGCTGGTTCCAGCGCTGTACTGATCCAGCGATGCCCGTTCACCTCTCGCCAGACCTTTTTTCTACTTGCACCGTACCGAAATCTTCTAGCGATGTGCTTGGGCTCTACCTGTACTCTGGCCCCAACTTTGTGTAGACGGTAAAACTCGTTCGGTCACAATGGGCTCGGTGATTCACAAGATTAGTGACGCTACTTTACCATCGCGTGACGCCCTGCGGGGCTTTCATGAAGTTAACCTTGTGCATAGAATGGACACCCCGGTCTCGTGAGAAAATATTTGCGTTGCGTTGCTCTTCCGCTGACAGTTGCGCCAAATGTTCGAGAGGTCAGGAGCTGCATTCAAGGCGACTGATCCGGAGAACCGCTGCTGTTCTCCGGTAACGGAGCTCGTTGACCTAGATGCATCCAGCAGCGAGGTGCGGTCCATCGGGGCCTTTGGGATCCGGTTCTCCCTACGTCGTTAGCGCACCAATTCGGTCGTATTTAGCTGTTATATGGACGTACTAATAAGTATTCACACGCACGGCTTAATTCTCATTGCGGAATGTGGTTCTTAGTCGCCGCGGAAAACCGAGTTTTTTTGGACAGATCTGTACAGGTTATCCGGTAGGTTGGTTGGAGAACTCCCCGCACCAGCCCATTGATGTGGTGTAGCACCAGAAGCGCTTTTCTTTCTCTCTTTTCCTCCTCCATACCGTTGTATCAACGCAAATTTAAAATTTTTTTCCGTTTGGACTTTTTCCACTTCGAATTTGTAGGTTTGTGAGCACTCGTGACGCCGTTGAGAAGCCGCCAGACGTCACAGAACCACGTCCCATCTTAGAAGGTCATTTTCGAGCTGTTGTTGTACGATATCGGTATCAAATGAAAGGTGTTACTGAGCATATTAAGAGGGAGTGGGCCTTAGGTCTATCGGTGGACGCCTTTTCGAGATATCGCCATTAGGGTGGACCAGGGGTGACTCTAGAATGTATTTGTACGATATGGGTATCAAATGAAAGGTGGTAATGAGTATTTTAAAAGGGAATGGGCTTTAGTTCTATAGGTGAACGCCTTTTCGAGAAATCGCCATAAAGGTGGACCAGGGGTGACTCTAGAATATGTTTGTACGATATGGGATCAAATGAAAGCTGTTAATGAGTATTTTGAAAGGGAGTGATCCTTAGTTCCATAGGTGGACGCCGTTTCGAGATATCGCCATAAAGGTGGACCAGGGGTGTCTCTAGAATGTGTTTGTACGATATGGGAATCAAATGAAAGGTGTTACTGAGCATTTTAAGAGGGAGTGGGCATTAGGCCTATAGGTGGACGCCTTTTCGAGATATCGCCATTAGGGTGGGCCAGGGGTGACTCTAGAATGTTTGTACGATATGGGTATCAAACGAAAGGTGTTACTGAGCATTTTAAGAGGGAGTGGGCATTAGGTCTATAGGTGGACGCCTTTTCGAGATATCGCCATTAGGGTGGGCTGGGGTGACTCTAGAATGTGTTTGTACGATATGGGTATCAAACGAAAGGTGTTACTGAGCATTTTAAGAGGGAGTGGGCACTGAGTTCTATAGGTGGACGCCTTTTCGAGATATCGCCATTAGGGTGGGCCAGGGGTGACTCTAGAATGTGTTTGTACGATATGGGTATCAAACGAAAGGTGTTACTGAGCATTTTAAGAGGGAGTGGGCATTAGGTCTATAGGTGGACGCCTTTTCGAGATGTCGCCATTAGGGTGGGCCAGGGTGACTCTAGAATGTTTGTACGATATGGGTATCAAACGAAAGGTGTTACTGAGCATTTTAAGAGGGAGTGGGCATTAGGTCTATAGGTGGACGCCTTTTCGAGATATCGCCATTAGGGTGGGCCAGGGGTGACTCTAGAATGTGTTTGTACGATATGGGTATCAAATGAAAGGTGGTAATGAGTATTTAAAAGGGAGTAATCCTTAGTTCTATAGGTGGACGCCTTTTCGAGATATCGCCATAAAGGTGGACCAAGGGGACTCTAGAATGTTTGTACGATATGGGTATCAAACGAAAGGTGTTACTGAGCATTTTAAGAGGGAGTGGGCATTAGGTCTATAGGTGGACGCCTTTTCGAGATATCGCCATTAGGGTGGGCCAGGGTGACTCTAGAATGTGTTTGTACGATATGGGTATAAAATGAAAGGTGGTAATGAGTATTTTAAAAGGGAGTAATCCTTAGTTCTATAGGTGGACCCCTTTCGAGATATCGCCATAAAGGTGGACCAGGGTGACTCTAGAATGTTTGTACGATATGGGTATCAAACGAAAGGTGTTACTGAGCATTTTAAGAGGGAGTGGGCATTAGGTCTATAGGTGGACGCCTTTTCGAGCTATCGCCATTAGGGTCGGCCAGGGGTGACTCTAGAATGTTTGTACGATATGGGTATCAAACGAAAGGTGTTAATGAGCATTTTAAGAGGGAGTGGGCATTAGGTCTATAGGGGACGCCTTTTCGAGATATCGCCATTAGGGTGGGCCAGGGGTGACTCTAGAGTGTTTGTACGATATGGGTATCAAACGAAAGGTGTTACTGAGCATTTTAAGAGGGAGTGGACATTAGGTCTATAGGTGGACGCCTTTTCGAGATATCGCCATTAGGGTGGGCCAGGGGTGACTCTAGAAGTGTTTGTACGATATGGGTATCAAACGAAAGGTGTTACTGAGCATTTTAAGAGGGAGTGGGCATTAGGTCTATAGGTGGACGCCTTTTCGAGATATCGCCATTAGGGTGTGCCAGGGGTGACTCTAGAATGTGTTTGTACGATATGGATATCAAATTAAAGGTATTAATGAGGGTTTTAAAAGCGAGTGGCCCTTAGATGTATATGTGAAGGCGTTCTCGCGATATCGACCAAAATGTGGACCAGGTGATCCAGAAAATCATCTGTCGGGTACTGCTAATTTATTTATATATGCAATACCACTAACAGTATTCCTGCCAAGATTCCAAGGGCTCTTGATTTCGCCTTGTAGAACTTTTTTCATTTTCTTCTACTTAATATGGTAGGTGTCACACCCATTTTACAAAGTTTTTTCTAAAGTTATATTTTGCGTCAATAAACCAATCCAGGTACCATGTTTCATCCCTTTTTTCGTATTTGGTATAGAATTATGGCATTTTTTTCATTTTCGTAATTTTCGATATCGATAGTGGGCGTGGTTATGGTCGGATTTCGGCCATTTTTTATACCAAGATAAAGTGAGTTCAGATATGTACGTGGGCTGAGTTTAGTAAAGATATATCAGTTTTTGCTCAAGTTATTGTGTTAACGGCCGAGCGGAAGGACAGACGGTGGACTGTGTATAAAAACTGGTGGCTTCCACCGATTTCGCACATTTTTACAGAGAACAGTTACCGTCATGGAATCTATGCCCCTACCAAATTGAGAAGGATTGGTAAATTCTAGACAAACTAAATGAAAATGGGCGGAGCCACACCCATTTTTAAATTTTCTTTTATTTTTGTATTTTGTTGCATCATATCATTACTGGAGTTGAATTTTGACTTAATTTACTTATATACAGTAAAGATATTAAATTTCTTGTTAAAATTTGAATTTAAAAAAATTTTTTTTTAAAAGTGAGCGTGTTCTTCATCCAATTTTGCTAATTTTTATTTAGCACATATATAGTAATAGTAGTAACGTTCCTGCCAAATTTCATCATGATATCTTCAACGACTGCCAAATTACAGCTTGCAAAACTTTTAAATTACCGTCTTGTAAAAGTGGGCGGTGCCACGCCCATTCTCCAAAATCTTACTAATTTTCTATTCTGCGTCATAACGTCAACCCATCTACCAAGTTTCGCTTTAACGCAATCGCAAGAATTATCGCATTTTTTCGGTTTTTCGAAATTTTCGATATCGAAAAATTGGGCGTGGTTATAGTCCGATATCGTTCATTTTAAATAGCGATCTGAGATGAGTGCCCAGGAATCTGCATACCAAATTTCATCAAGATACCTCAAAATTTACTCAAGTTATCGTGTTAACGGACAGACGGACCGACGGACGGACATGGCTCAATCAAATTATTTTTCGATACTGATGATTTTGATATATGGAAGTCTATATATATCTCGATTCCTTTATACCTGTACAACCAACCGTTATCCAATCAAAGTTAATATACTCTGTGAGCTCTGCTCAACTGAGTATAAAATCAGGTAGGTACTTTGTGTGAAGATGCAAAGTTTCAGGTTTTTTGTGGTCTGCGTGTAAAAACTATGACTACGAATCACGTATTTCAACAATATATGACGTAAACGTAACTATTTGATGAAATCTGATGAATTTTGAAGCTTCTAGCCGTAAAAAAGGGGCAAAAATTACAGTTTATATGGGGTATATAATATATATACCACCGATCTCTATGGTTTTTTCAGACAACAATATATGCTATATGCGTAAGCATTTGGTGAAATTTGAAGCTTCTAGTTGTTAAAATGGGGCAGAAATTGCGGAAAGTTTTTATCTGAACAATCGGTTGTATGAGATATATACTATATATACCACCGATCTCAATGATTTTTTCAGACAACAATATATGCTATGCACGTAAGCATTTGGTGAAATTTGAAGCTTATAACTGTTAAAATGGGGCAGAAATTGCGCAAAGTTTCTTATCTGAACAATCGGTTGTGGGGGATAAATACTATATATACGACCTATCTCATCAATTTTTTCAGGCAACAATATGTGCAATATACGAAATTATATGGTGAAGTTTGAAGCTTCAATCTGTTAAATTGAGTAAGATATGACAAAAACCCTCTTTTTCTGAAAAATCGGTTGTATGGAGGATATATGCTATAGTGGTCCGATCCGGCCGGTTCCGGCAAATGTCTTATCGGACACCCAAATACGCCCGATCACCAAATTTTATCAAGATATCTCTAAAATTGAGGGACTAGTTTGCATACAAACCGACAGACGGACAGACAGACATGGCTAAATCAACTCAGCTCTTCATCCTGATTATTTCGGTATACTTAATCGTGGGTTTATCTATTTTTCTTTAAGGACCTACAATTTTTGGTTTCGTGACGAAATTAATATACAATTTCATTTTCAGGAAAGGTATACAAACAGGTAGGTACTTTGTGTGAGGATGCAAAGTTTCAGGTTTTTTGTGGTCTGCGTGTAAAAACTATGACTAAGAATCACGTATTTCAAAAATATATGACGCAAACGTAACTATTTGATGAAATTTGATGAATTTTGAAGCTTTAGCTCTAAAAAAGGGGCAAAAATTACAGTTTATATGGGGTATATAATATATATACCACCGATCTCTATGATTTTTTCAGACAACAATATATGCTATATACGTAAGCATTTGGTGAAATTTGAAGCTTCTAGCTGTTAGAATGGGGAAGAAATTGCGCAAAGTTTCTTATCTGACCAATCGGTTGTATGAGATATATACTATATATACCACCGGTCTCTATGATTTTTTCAGACAACAATATATGCTATACACGTAAGCATTTGGTAAAATTTGAACATATCTAAACAATTTTTAAGATAAATATAAAATAAACAAGTAAGAACGCGACTGTCTTCGGCTGTGCCGAAGACTTCATACCTTTCATGAATGGGGCTGAACAATAATCACCCGTTCGTAATCTCCGAATAATAGGATGTATAAGATAGGAAATATACAGTGAACAGATCTACATACCTAAACGATTTTTAAGATAAATATAAAAAAAAACAGGTAGGTACTTTGTGTGAGGATGCAAAGTTTCAGGTTTTTTGTGGTCTGCGTGTAAAAACTATGACTACGAATCACGTATTTCAACAATATATGGCGTAAGCTTAACTATTTGATGAAATTTAATTAATTTTGAAGCTTATAGCCGTAAAAAAGGGGCAAAAATGACAGTTTATATGAATTATATAATATATATACCACCGATCTCTACGATTTTTTCAGACAACAATATACGCTATATACGTAAGCATTTGGTGAAATTTGAAGCTTCTAGCTGTTAGAATGGGGAAGAAATTGCGCAAAGTTTTTATCTGAACAATCGGTTGTATGAGATATATACGATATATACCACCGATCTCAATGATTTTTTCAGACAACAATATGTGCAATATACGAAATTATATGGTGAAGTTTGAAGCTCCAATCTGTTAAATGAGTAAGATATGACAAAAATCTTCTTTTTCTGAAAAAATCGGTTGTATGGAGGATATATGCTATAGTGGTCCGATCGGCCGGTTCCGACAAATGCCTAATCGGACACCCAAATACACCCGCTCACCAAATTTTATCAAGATATCTCTAAAATTGAGGGGCTAGTTTGCATACAAACAGACAGACGGACAGACGGACATGGCTAAATCAACTTAGCTCTTCATCCTGATTTTTTCGGTATACTTAATGGTGGGTCTACCTATTTTCCTTTAAGGACTTACAATTTTCGGTTTCGTGACGAAATTAATATACCATTTCATTTTCATGAATGTTATAAAAATAGGTAGGTACTTTGTGTGAGGATGCAAAGCTTCACGTTTTTTGTGGTCTGCATGTAAAAACTATGACTACGAATCACGTATTTCAAAAATATATGACGTAAACGTAACTATTTGATGAAATTTAATAAATTTTGAAGCTTCTAGCCGTAAAAAAGGGACAAAAATGACAGTTTATATGAAGTATATAATATATATACCATATATCACCGATCTCTATGATTTTTTTCAGACAACAATATATGCTACAACATATAAAATTGAAACAACACCTTTTAGTCGTTTAAATTGTTTTATTTATAACAATACAATTGTTTCGACACGAGCGTGGTGTCATCATCAGTTGCAAGTTTTCAACTAACCATTGTCAACAGAAATTAACAAGTAAGCCTAACAAAATCACTCAGTGAAGCATTAAAACAAAAACAAAAAAAATTATACAATGCAAATACAATGTAAAGAGAAATGAAACAAAGATAAATAATATGCAATAACAAAATTAATATGTACTAGCAAGACACGGAACTAGCGAAAAAAAGCTTTTAGCCGTAAAAAAGGGGCAAAAATTACAGTTTATATGGGGTATATAATATACATACCACCGATCTCTATGGTTTTTCATACAACAATATATGCTATATACGTAAGCATTTGGTGAAATTTGAAGCTTCTAGTTGTTAAAATGGGGCAGAAATTGCGCAAAGTTTCTCATCTGAACAATCGGTTGTATGAGATATATACTATATATACCACCGATCTCAATGATTTTTTCAGACAACAATATATGCTATACACGTAAGCATTTGGTGAAATTTGAAGCTTCTTTCTAGCTGTTAAAGGGGAAAAATGGCAGTTTTTATGACATCGTGTAGAATATACTATATATACCACCGCTTTCTATGATTTTTTCAGACAAAAATATATGTTATACACGTAAGCATTTAGTGAAATTTGAACATATCTAAACGAGTTTTAAGATAAATATAAAATAAACAAGTAAGAACGGGACTGTCTTCGGCTGTGCCGAAGACTTCATACCTTTCATGAATGGGGCTGAACAATAATCTTATCCCGTTCGTAATCTCCGAATAATAGGATGTATAAGATAAGAAATATATAGTGAACAGATCTACATACCTAAACGATTTTTAAGATAAATATAAAATAAAAAACAGGTAGGTACTTTGTGTGAGGATGCAAAGTTTCAGGTTTTTTGCGGTCTGCGTGTAAAAACTATGACTACGAATCACGTATTTCAACAATATATGACGTAACCGTAACTATTTGATGAAATCTGATGAATTTTGAAGCTTCTAGCCGTAAAAAAGGGGCAAAAATTACAGTTTATATGGGATATATAATATATATACCACCGATCTCTATGGTTTTTTCAGACAACAATATATGCTATATACGTAAGCATTTGGTGAAATTTGAAGCTTCTAGTTGTTAAAATGGGGCAGAAATTGCGCAAAGTTTCTTATCTGAACAATCGGTTGTATGAGATATATATTATATATACCACCGATCTCAATGATTTTTCAGACAACAATATATGCTATGCACGTAAGCATTTGGTGAAATTTGAAGCTTATAGTTGTTAAAATGGGGAATAAAGTGCGCAAAGTTTCTTATCTGAACAATCGGTTGTACGAGATATATACTATATATACCACCGGTATCTATGATTTTCTCAGACAACAATATATGCTATATACGTAAGCATTTGGTGAAATTTGAACATATCTAAACGATTTTTAGGATAAATATAAAATAAACAAGTAAGGAAAGTTAAGTTCGGGTGTAACCGAACATTACATACTCAGTTGAGAGCTATGGTGACAACATAAGGGAAAATAACCATGTAGGAAAATGAACCGAGGGAAACCCTGGAAAGTGTTTGTATTGCATGTGTATCAAATGAAAGGCATTAAAGAGTATTTTATGAGGGAGTGGGCCATAGTTCTATAGGTGGACGCCATTTAGGGATATAGCCTAAAGGTGGATCAGGGTTGACTCTAGAATGCGTTTGTACGATATGGGTATCAAATGAAAGGTGTTAATGAGTATTTTAAAAGGGAGTAATCCTCAGTTCCATAGGTGGACGCCGTTTCTAGATATCGCCATAAAGGTGGACCAGGGGGTGACCATAGAATTTGTTTGTACAATATGGGTATCAAAAGAAAGGTGTTAATGAGTTTTTTAAAAGGGAGTAATCCTTAGTTCTATAGGTGGAAGCCGTTTCGAGATATCGCCATAAAGTGGGCCAGGTGTGACTCTAGAATTCGTTTGTGCAATATGGTTATCAAACGAAAGTAGTTAATGAGTATTTTTAAAAGGGAGTGGGCCTTCGTTCTATAGGTGTTCGCCTTTTCGATATAGCGCCGTAAAGGTGGACCAGAGGTGACTCTAGAATGAGTTTGTACGATATGGGTATCAAATTAAAGGTATTAATGAGGGTTTTAAAAGGGAGGGTTAGTTGTATATGTGAAGGCGTTTTCCAGATATCGACCAAAATGTGGACCAGGGTGACCCAGAACATCATCTGTTGGATACCGCTAATTTATTTATATATATAATACCTGCCAAGATTTTAAGGGTTTTTTATTTCACCCTGCAGAACTTTTTCATTTTCTTCTACTTAATATGGTGGGTGTCACAACCATTTTATAAAGTTTTTTCTAAAGTTATATTTCGCGTCAATAAAACAATCCAATTACCTTACCATGTTTCATCCCTTTTTTCGTATTTGGTATAGAATTATGGCATTTTTTTCATTTTTCATAATTTTCGATATCGAAAAAGTGGGCGTGGTCATAGTCGGATTTCGTTCATTTTTCATACCAAGATAAAGTGAGTTCAAGTAAGCACGTGAACTAAGTTCATTAAAGATATGTCGATTTTTGCTCAAGTTATCGTGTTAACGGCCATGCGGAAGGACAGACGGACGACTGTGTATAAAAACTGGGCGTGGCATCAACCGATTTCGCCCATTTTTACAGAAAACAGTTAACGCCATAAAATCTATGCCCCTACCAAATTTCAAAAGGATTGGTTAATTTTTGTTCGACTTATGGCGTTAAAAGTATCCTAGACAAATTAAATGAAAAAGGGCGGAGCCACGCCCATTTTGAAATTTTCTTTTATTTTTGTATTTTGTTGCACCATATCATTACTGGAGTTAAATGTTGACATAATTTACTTATATACTGTAAAGATATTAAACTTTTTGTTAAAATTTTACTTAAAAAAAATTTTTTTTTAAAGTGGGCGTGGTCCTTCTCCGATTTTGCTAATTTTTATTAGGCGTACATATAGTAATAGGAGTAACGTCCCTGCCAAATTTCATCCTGATATCTTCAACGACTGACAAATTACAGCTTAAAAAGTTTTAAATTACCTTCTTTTAAAAGTGGGCGGTGCTACGCCTATTGTCCAAAATTTTACTAATTTTATATTCTGCGTCATAAGATCAACTCATCTACCAAGCTTTGTAGCTTTATCTGTCTTTTGTAATGAATTATCGCACTTTTTCGGTTTTTCGAAATTTTCGATATCGAAAAAGTGGGCGTGGTTATAGTCCGATATCGTTCATTTTAAATAGCGATCTGAGATGAGTGCTCAGGAACCTACATACCAAATTTCATCAAGATACCTCAAA
>JARSSU010039528.1:0-39250 GCA_029619165.1 Eurosta solidaginis | reverse complement strand
GCTGGAAATTATCACACGGGCTAAGTATTGTGTTTATCGTTCGTTACCAATATTATTATAAGTATTAAGACTATCAAGAGTTCAAAGCAGTGCGATTATCAACAATTTTCATCTTTTTTTCTAAAGAAATGTATGGTTTCGGTTGCGGAACCCTTGTTGTATATTTTTAATTTGTCCTTAAAGTCAGGCATTTTTTTCGATGATTGGAAAATTACTTATATTGAACCAGTTCACAAGAATGGTAATAATAGTGATGTTTCAAATTATCGACCAATTTCTAAATTGCCCGGTATATCGAAACTGTTTGAGAAAGTGGTTATAGGAAAGTTAATGTCGTTAGTTCAGCGGCATATCTCCCCATATCAGCATGGGTTTGTTTCAGGACGTTCAACAATTTCTAATCTCTCAATAAATCCAAAGGCAACCCAAAAGAAGAGTGGAAAGTAATAAATAGGATTATTGACAAAAACCCAAAAAATCAGTTTTCTCACTTTGTTTTACTAAAAGAAGGTGTTGATATTTCTGTTCCCATAGAAATAGCTAATCATTTTAATAAATACTTTACTTCAATTGTGAAGTTAAACTTTCCACCAAATTTGACAGGCAACAGCTTTTTTTTGAGCCAATCTCAGGATCGGAAATTTTAAATGCAATAAAATCTTTGAAAATAGTAATTCTTCCGGCCATGGTGGCATCTCCAATGTATGATAAAGAAAATCTCATACAATATGGTTGATGTTTTAAAACATATCTTTAACTTGAGTGTTACAACTGGGATTTTCCCAGAACAATTAATATTAGTAATTGTAATATGGATTTTCAAAAAAGGTAATAAAAAATATATGGCTAACTATATGCCTATTTCACTTTTGTCATCAATTAAGGATGTTATCCTACTTTAAAAAAATAACTTTTCTTAGTCCTTTGCAATTTGGTTTCAGGGATGGTCTTCCTTCGAAAGATGCTCTTTTGGACCTCTGCTCTACTATATAAAAGGGTATAGACTCAAAAAAAGATTGTGCTTGGCTTTTTGTGGACATTACAAGAGCTTCGATATGGTTGACCATGGCCGCCTTTTAAATAAACTTTATAATTTGGGAATTCATGGCCTCTTAAACAATTGGTTTGTGTCTTATTTAGGAAATCGAACCCAAGGAGTTAAAATAGGCAACACTCTTAGTGAAACCGAAGTCATAAACTCTGGTGTACCACAAGGATCGTTCATTGGCCACATATTATTTCCTATCTATGGAAGGGCGTATAAAACCTTTCACAAAGGGCGGGGCCAATTTTTTTTTAATTTCAGATTCATATATAGCGTATTTATAAGTATAAAGAGTAATGGCGTCTAGGTAAAAGCGAAACCTGCTTTATAGACCCAGCTGTAGGCTCTAGCAGTCCCTTAAAATTTTTATTTATTTATCAAGAGCTCCCCATATATCTACCATGTCTAGGATTTGGTAATTCAAAATTTTGTTGAACTAGAGAGATTAATTTACAAGGTGTAATTACTTTAGAAATGTGATCCCCCAAGTGAGTTTCAGATTCAACAAAATTGTATTTTCCCACATACTTTATTTAGTTTCAGAGATGTATTTAAAATTGCATTACTGATTCTCTGAGTATTAGAAAACCTGCTAAGTAAATATAATTCTGCGAGGATTTATTGTAAATTCATCTAAAACAAGTAAAAACGGGACTGTCTTCGGCTGTGCCGAAGACTTCATACCTTTCATGAATGGGGCTGAACAATAATCTTATCCCGCTCGTAATCTCCGAATAATGGGATGTATAAGATAAGAAATATATAGTGAACAGATCTACATACCTTAACGATTTTTAAGATAAATATAAAATAAAAAACAGGTAGGTACTTTGTGTGAGGATGCAAAGTTTCAGGTTTTTTGTGGTCTGCGTGTAAAAACTATGACTACGAATCACGTATTTCAACAATATATGACGTAAACGTAACTATTTGATGAAATTTGATGAATTTTGAAGCTTCTAGCCGTAAAAAGGGGGCAAAAATTAGAGTTTATATGGGGTATATAATATATATACCACCGATCTCTATGATTTTTTCAGACAACAATATATGCTATATACGTAATCATATGGTGAAATTTGAAGCGTCTAGCTGTTAAAAAGGGGCAGAAATTGCGCACAGTTTCTTATCTGAACAATCGGTTGTATGAGATATATACTATATATACCACCGATCTCAATGATTTTTTCAGACAACAATATATGCTATACACGTAAGCATTTGGTGAAATTTGAAGCTTCTAGCTGTTAAAATGGGGAAGAAATTGCGCAAAGTTTCTTATCTGAACAATCGGTTGTATGAGATATATACTATATATACCACCGGTATCTATGATTTTCTCAGACAACAATATATGCTATACACGTAAGCATTTGGTGAAATTTGAACATATCTAAACGATTTTTAAGATAAATATAAAATAAAAAATAGGTAGGTAATCTGTGTGAGGATGCAAAGCTTCACGTTTTTTGTGGTCTGCATGTAAAAACTATGACTACGAATCACGTCTTTCAAAAATATATGACGTAAACGTAAACTATTTGATGAAAGTTTGATGAATTTTGAAGCTTCTAGCCGTAAAAAAGGGGGCAAAAATGACAGTTTATATGAAGTATATAATATATATACCACCGATATCTATGATTTTTTCAGACAACAATATATGCTATATACGTAAGCATTTTGTGAAATTTGAAGCTTCTAGCTGTTAAAACGGGGCAGAAATTGCGCAAAGTTTCTTATCTGAACAATCGGTTGTATGAGATATATACTATGTATACCACCGATCTCAATGATTTTTTCAGACATCAATGTATGCTATACACGTAAGCATTTGGTGAAATTTGAAGCTTATAGCTGTTAAAATGAGGCCGAAATCGCAAAAAAAATATATATAGACTATATATATATACTATATATACCATCATATATATATTATATATATCACCGATCTCTGATTTTTTGACACAACAATACATACTATATACGTAAGCAATCGGTGAAATTTGAAGCTTATAGCTGTTAAAATGGGTTAGAAATTCGAAAAGTTTCTTATCTGAACAATCGGTTGTATGAGATATATACTATATATACAACCGATCTCTATGATTTTTTCAGACAACAATATATGCTATATACGTAAGCAATCGGTGAAATTTGAAGCTAATAGCTGTTAAAATGGGGTAGAAATTGCGAAAATTTCTTATCTGAACAATCGGTTGTATGAGATATATACTATATATACAACCGATCTCTATGATTTTTTCAGACAACAATATATGCTATATGTAAGCAATCGGTGAAATTTGAAGCTTATAGCTGTTAAAATGGGGTAGAAATTGCGAAAAGTTTCTTATCTGAAGAATCGGTTGTATGAGATATATACTATATATACAACCGATCTCATCATTTTTTCAGACAACAATATATGCTATATACGTAAGTATTCTGTGAAATTTGAAGCTTCTAGCTGTTAAAATGGGGCTAAAATTTGCGAAAATATATATATATATATACTATATATATAACACCATATATATACGATATGTACCACAGATCTTTATGATTTTTTCAGACAACAATATATGCTATATACGTAAGCATTCGTTGAAATTTGAAGCCTCTAGCTCTTAAAATAGGGCAGTACTTACGAAAAGTTCCTTATCTGAACAATCGGTTGTGGGGGATATATACTATATATACGACCGATCTCATCAATTTTTTCAGGCAACAATACGTGCAATATACGAAAGTATATGGTGAAGTTTGAAGCTTCAATCTGTTAAATTGGGTAAGATATTACAAAAATCCTCTTTTTCTGAAAAATCGGTTGTATGGAGGATATATGCTATAGTGGTCCGATCCGGTCGGTTCCGACAAATGTCTAATCGGACACCCAAATACACCCGATCACCAAATTTTATCAAGATATCTCAAAAATTGAGGGACTAGTTTGCATACAAACAGACAGACGGACAGACGGACATGGCTAAATCAACTCAGCTCTTCAACCTGATTATTTCAGTATACTTAATGGTGGGTCTATCTATTTTCCTTTAAGGACTTACAATTTTCGGTTTCGTGACGAAATTAATATACCATTTCATTTTCATGAAAGGTATAATTAGATCTTTTAACTCCGTATCATTTTCCGCTACCAATTTTCTGTGAGCACTCAGCATACATAAACCTTTGAATAAAATACAATAAATATATTTAAAAAAAATCTTGATTTACCATTAAGGCGAGATTCTGCCTTTGTTGTTCTCAACCACGTCTTTACCCTCCTTAGAGTGCTGTGGGAGCGTTCCACAGTTGCGGTTGTGCAGGGCATTGCAAGCAGAATTTCAAGTGCTTCTCTTATTTTTGGATGGAATGCTGTCTCATATACGATCTGTTGGTCCCTAATTTTGGCAAGCCCTGTACCACATTTCCAGTTCATTATCAATACCATATAAATTATAAAAAAACCTTGGCATCGGCAAGTTTGCTTTCAATGTATTTAAGACTTATCTTTTTGACAATATTTGGATGTAATGTAGTCAAACAAAAAGCAGGATTTCTTTTCCTGCGAAAACCTTTCACTAACGCCCCAATTCTAGCGTGGTAACAACATTCTTCACCACGGTAACGAAATCATGTCGCAACTTTTACATCCTTTTGGTATTCTACCCGCGAAAGTAGCCGGATAATTTTTTACCCACAAAAGTAGGTGGTTACATCGAAATAACCACAAAACAGCTGTTGTTTAGAAAAGGGCAAAAGTGAAAAATAAAGAATTGTAAGCGAAAATAAATAAAGATAATAGTAAAAAATTGTTGCCTCTTGCTATACACATTTGTTTACATTATGTACTTACACAGAATAAATTACAATATGCCTATGTAGAAATTTATCATGCATAATATGCATATACACATCGTCCCGTTTACTCGTTAACCTCGTATCTACAAGTGAGACATTTTCGGTAAAGCGAACACGGTTGCCAGACCATGTTTTCATTTGGGCCAAAATTCATCGAAAAGAAGGACCAAATTTTTGGTTTATTTTATTAGTATAAAATACAAAATTTTAGGATGTTTCCATATAAAATTTTACTAAACATAGTGAAGACTTTCCTTTAATTCAAGCTGAACAAACAAATATATGTGCATGAAACCAAAAATGTACTATATTTTGACATAGGATAAGTATATGTCTTTCAGCAATCAAACGTTGTGAACCTAGTTTTGGTCACAAAGCTCTTGGTTCTAGCATTATGTTGTTGATTGCAATGAAATAAAATGAATAGTGCAGAGTGCAGTTAGGCTTTAGTAAGAAACGGTTCAAATTTTGTGTTCTGGTGTTGCCGAACTATGTATGTGGAAAACTCAGTAAATCATAATGAAACTAGGCAATTTTGTTAGTGCTTTTTTATAGATGCTTACTTTTTCCCTTAACGTTTAAACTTCATATCAGCGCCTAGATTCAGTAAGTGTGAGTTTTGATCACAGGCCTCAGGGGTTCTGCTAGCACCTGCGGGAATAATTTTATACAAAACATTTCTTCCGAAATCAAATCTCTTCCTTCTGTCTTCGAGTTAAAATATTTCTTGTGCCAAGATACTTAGTTTTCAATTACCTTGCGTGGCTTAACACCACAATAGTCCTGGAATTCCTTGAACTCATTGAGAAAGATTTAAATATCAACGTGCCAAACGAGAAGTAATGCATAGAATTTCTTTGTATAAGTTTTGAAAGTGTTAGGCTCACGGCAGAATGCTCGCTATAAGCTATGCTATGCGAGAAGCAATTTTTATTTTCATATATTTTACATAGTATTGTATAACCGATCGAAATATCTAGCCGTTATTAATATTATTATCAAACAAGAGTTTTTTTGGATTAGTCGGTTATTTCATCAACAATTAACGACAATGTGTTTGCCAACACTTTTCTTTTTAATGCCTGGCATAAATTATATCCTAGGTGAAATGTTATTGTTCTGGTACATTTTATTGACTGAGCAATTTTTTATGGTGAGAGTTCCATTGAAGTAAATTGGCGAATTTTTGGGCAATATTGTGAATTTTTACCTGAGTGAAAATAAAGAAAAATAGCAATCGTTGCTACTGCCTAAAAAGGACCAAAACTGAAGAAAAGGGACCAGCGGACCAAATGTGGTTGGAAGGGACCATTTTTGGTCCAAATGGACCAAAGTGGCAACCGTGAAAGCGAAGAGAACTACCTTTCAAAATTTTCCACAGATACTGGCGAGTTTTTCGCTGATGACAGCGTTACCGGTTTGGCCAGAATAGCGGATAAAAGAACTGGTGACGATATTCGGTTACATAATGTTCTGGGTACTATTTTACCGGTAACGCTTAGAATTGGGGCGTAAGTGAACAAATTAGGGAGTCTAGATATGGTATAAAATGGCTCGCTGGTAATACCAGAGAATTTAAACCAGAGAATTTAAACACAATGAGAAGGCGTTTTTTTGGCATCCACTTCTTACGATCCATTGCATGTGACACGTCTTGCACTTCACCACTAGTCCCCAAATTCATGTCAACTTAACAGGGTGCAAGACGTAACAGAAAATTCTGTTAACGATTTTCTCTGTTCGTCTGTTACCAAAAAATTCTCTGATCAGAGCAAGTATATTGCAAATTTAATTCTCTGATTTTTTGTAAATAAATTACGATGGTTGGAAGGTTGAAGTCTTCGGCACAGACGAAGACAGTCCTGTCCTTACTTGTTTTTTTTATATTCAAAGTGTGAATTTGAATCTGTGCCTATGATTCAGGGCAAAACAAAAACAAAAGTGCTACAAGTGTATAGGGGTTAAGCAGCTCGATGTAAAGAAATATTTTGACAAGTATAAAATACATTATTCAGTCAACAAATATAGTCAAAAAAGTTTCAGACAGCTGAATTAAAAATTATTATAAATTTTTTGATCTCCTAAAGTAAACACATTTGATTCAAATATGATTCCAAAATGTGGTTGAAAAAATATATTCAGTGTTTGATCATCTAAAGTATTCATATTTGATTATTTCTTTTGTTCAATTGTATGGTAACTCATTATTTTGTCAGAAAGAGTAATCAAATTACATTGATATGTAGGGAAATTGAAAATTTAATCACCTAAATGGTGAGTGGGTATAAACAAACCTAGATTGGTAATATGTACACACATATATCCTAAACTAAAGATCAGCTACACCCCCATTTCCCACCCACCTCATTGATACCAATATATCATGCATAAGCTAACAAATGTTTGCACATTCACATGTTCAAATAAAAGACAAACTGTGTTCAACAGTTCAACTCTATTAATTCCAGTCACTGCATTGACTTTTATTATAAGCTTTTATTTACCTTCACTTGGCCGTTGTATGTAATGGAAATCTTGCAAGTTAAATTGATACACTTCCCGGTGTCCGATTGAGCTGAAATTTTGCACACATGTATAACTCCCGATGGCAATGCAATATTACTTTGCGAGAAAGTCGATAAATTAATCGATAACACAGTTATCGGTAAAGATTTGTGTTTACTTTGGCATAACAGCCTAAGTCCCATACAAACCCGCCGGTACCTAACCGTGGATTTTGAGACTTAGACGTGGTGAATCTCACGCTTGCGAAAAGCGGAGACACAACCCTCTGTTGTATTTCTGTGTATAACCAACATAGCTGAATTTTTAAGGCTGTTTAACTCTGTAATCTTTTCTGTAATTTATTTTGCTTTTGGAAAAAATTGCCTATTTGAAAAAAGCTGGCTGAAAAATATTGGCATAACAGCTTAAAGCTGGAGACATTGGTGCTTTATCGGTAACCGTATCGGTAACCTTTTAACAGCTGATTCGACCAACCTTATGAGAATCAATGCAATCGATTATTGGTGCCGCTAAGGTCGTAACCGTATCGTAGCCAACCAATTGGGTTTTGGTTTACCGTCGTAACGATAAACAGCTGATTACGTTAGGGATACGACTACAGCGATACGACAAAACGTCACCAATGACTCCAGCTTAAGTTAAATCAAGAATGGAAAATCTTGGAAAATTTGAGCAGATGTGGCAATTTCGCGCGTCCGCTGAACGAAATATTGACAATCTATTGATCATCGCTAGGAAATTAGCGACATTCCATCAACTTAGCGGCACTTTAGCAATACTACTGTTATTATTTGGCCGCTCAAACACACCCATATTAATTGTGCATTAAATCTAAGATATACAACTCAAAAATGACTCCGGTTGTTATGTTGTTGTTGTTGTTGTTGTAGCAACTCTCGCCCCACCTAATAGCCGCGACCGATCACAAATTGTCATCAATATCCTCTAACGGGAGTCCAGGGAAACTTGCCGTTTCAACAGGGGTGGACCATAAGGAAAGAGGTGTTAGAGGCGTTGGTTCCACATTACAATTGAAGAGATGGTGGTGTCATGTGGGGACACATTGCAAGTGGGGCATACATTTTGTATGTCGGGGTTGATTCTGGATAGGTATGAGTTTAACCTGTTACAGTATCCAGACCGAAGTAAGAGTGACACGCGTTTCCCTGGGCAGTATGCGTTCCTCTTCCACGAGTTTTGGATAATTTTCTTTAAGTACTGGATTCACCGGGCAATTCCCGGCATAAAGGTCCGACGCCTGTTTATGGAGTTCACCAAGGACCTGCTTGT
The DNA here is from genome assembly GCA_029619165.1 of Eurosta solidaginis. Taxonomy (NCBI): domain Eukaryota; kingdom Metazoa; phylum Arthropoda; class Insecta; order Diptera; family Tephritidae; genus Eurosta; species Eurosta solidaginis. The sequence continues at coordinate 30,525 of JARSSU010039528.1, read as the reverse complement.
GTTTTTTCACTTCATACGGCTGGGTTCTCAGGTGCCGCATTTCCTCAAAATGTTTACGGAGATGGCTCCTTAAGCCCCTAGGCGGTGCTGGTTCATCAATCAGATGTCTGTTGGGATGCCCAGGTTTCTGGGTATTCAACAGGAACTGTTTGGTCAGCATCTCATTTCTCTCCCTTATGGGGAGTATTCTCGCCTCATTATGTAGATGGTGTTCTGGGGACATAAGAAGACAGCCCGTGGCGATTCTGAGAGCAGTATTTTGGCAGGCCTGTAGTTTCTTCCAGTGGGTTATTTTTTAGGCTTGGCGACCATATGGGTGACGCGTAGCACGTAATCGGCTGGCTAATTGCTTTGTATGTAGTCATGAGCGTTTCTTTATATTTTATGAAAGTGCGTTTTTCAGTGACGATGAAGTCGGCGGTACGCTCAAGCGAAATAAGTATGGGTAGGTGGTCGGATGCCAATGTTACCATCGGCTGCCAGTTGACGCAGTTTACGAGTTCTGCGCTCACGATTGAGATATCTGGCGAGCTGTGACAGCTTCCTACCATACGCGTGGGGGCGTCTCCGTTTATTGTGCAGAACGTCGTTTCTTCTATTTGATCCGCCAACATCTCACCCCTACTGTCCGCCCGCAGGTTTGAATGCCATAGATCATGATGGGCATTGAAATCGCCTAAGATAATGCGATGGTTGCCAGTGAGTAAGGCCCTGATATTAGGGCGGTATCCACTGGGGCAACAGGTGGCAGGAGGGATGTAGATGTTGATGATTTCTAGGTTTGCATCGCCTGACCGGACAGATAGGCCTTGACGTTCTAAGACATTGTCCCTGCGGTCGATGCCAGGATCAAATATATAATATTGCCCAGAGTGGTGTATGATAAACGCGAGACCGCCTCCATTTCCGCTCTCGCATTCTTACCTGTGGACATTATACCCAGAGCAGGTCTGCAATGCAGATCTTGCTGTGAGTTTAGTCTCTTGAATCGCAGCAATGCGGATGTTGTACCGCTTCATGAAATCGACTATCTCCGTAATCTTCCCAGTTAGTCCATTATAGTTTAACTGCAGAATTCTGAAGTGCATAAGGGGGAGACGTCGCCACTCTGGGGGTAAGTGACGGGTGGACTACGCTGGGTTGTGGAAGACCAGGACGCAATTGCTGTTGTGGCCCTGGGACTGGGCGTCCTTGGGAAAGCATTGGGGTACCCGGATGATTTGGATTTGCGACCTGGCAACATGGCGCGATGAAACCCGTCGGGGGGTTGCCGTCGCGGAGACCAGAACATCTAGGAAAGTGGCACCACCCAAGGCAGGAGCTGCATTGGGCGGATGTCGCAAACCTATATATTCTGTGCTGGCAGACGGTGCAAACGGAGGTAGGGACTAAGAGTCTGTTTCCCTGACCTGCACGATTGCTGCCGGAAAAGAGGGGGCGAGAAGACGGGGGCAGGGGATGATGCTCAGCATTGCTACCAACTCTACTATGAAGGTAGTAGTTATGAGTGGTATCAGCTGTTGAGTTGTTGGCGCCGTGGGGCGCGAGCAGCAGCGGGTACTTGTTGTGGCTTGGTGAGCAGCGGGGCTGCTGGAAGGTAGTGGGGGGCGCTTAGGCGTAGACTACGGGACGCCCTTGGGCGTGAACAGCAAGGAGCCACAAAAGATTTATAAAAGTTACGTGGACGTCGGGTTTGGGGATCAAGCCCAGAACAACCTGTCCGATGCAACCATCCCTTGCACGAGACACACTGAACAGAGTAATGACCGTCCTAAAAAGATTCTTTTCCGGCAGATGCAGCAAAACCATTTCTCAGGACCGGGGTCAGAGAAGGACCCGGATTGGATTCGATGCCTTGCCGTAGTAAGAGAATATGGAGCAGTCCTGCTGCAAGGAGCTGCTGGGAGGATGACAATTTGTGGGAGGGACGAAACAAATAAGATGGGGTCACATGAAATGAGAGTCCTTGGTCGGGAAAAATGCCGAGTCGCTCCGGTACATAGAACCGACTGCCTTGGGAAGCGCCAGTTGCCGGTTGTTATGTCCGCAGCATTTATTTGGTGCAAATACACCATAATAATTTACACGGCCAAAGCCATAATAATTTGCACGGGTCATCAATTCTTTCTCCGATTCAAAAGCTGAACTGCCAGTGCTACCGTCATCAGCTCAGTGTCATCATTAACAGTAGCGCCAATTACACCAAACTCGTGCCTGACACACAAAAGTCGTTTCACTCAATAGCGCAACTGAAATGTACTACGCACTCACTACTAAGAAGCGTCAAAAATTCGCTTGGAGTCATTTCGTCAATGAGCTACCATTGAGCTGGCACCGCATTGGCTAGCGCCATGCAATTTACATCACTAAAATTGCGCGAATACCCAGGCTCATGACTTTCTTAATACAGATGGTGAAAACGAAGACTGAAAGGAATGCAACCTTGCAAATAACATCCGTCATTTTCAAAGTGTAAAAATTCTGTGATACAACGAACGCTAACGCGGTTAGGCTGTTATCGGTAAGTTGCATACTTTTCTTCGCACTTGATTTTGTTTTACAGATTTTTGGCGATGGAATTTTAGCTAAGCGAAAGTTGGAATATTAGCCGTTTTTTATACACGCGTATACGTTCACGTTTGCGCGTGACGCCTATCCTCGCTTAGATAAGGCTTAGGAAACCCATCTAGCGGCAGTGGTTACACAACTAGCTACAGCTACAGGGTGTACCCAAAAGCGGAGACACGACCCTCTGTTGTATGCCTGTGTATAACATATAGCTAAATCAGTTGCGATGAATTCTGGACACACATAGAATACATGGAATTAGTGTAGAGGGTGAAACAAAAACACATATTTCAGTTACATCTGAGTATAATGCGTACTGAAATTTAGTAGTACACATTTTATGCGCAGCAACTTCAGAGCTGTATTTAAAGTTTGACGCTTAGCAGTCCATATAAAGTATAAGCATATACACGTTACGTGTAAAAAAAACACGGCTATTATTTTAAAACAGATTTTAACCCACAGAGCATCGATCGGCAATGTAGTAGTTGATAAACTGAACGCGACATAGGCAAAGTCCCACAATAAATATGATTTTAAAGTTAGTTCAACACTGTTTTCCACAATTTTACTATGTGCTCTCTGCTCAAAAATGCTTCATGATATGATCCCCATATTATTCGACCATGATATAAAAAATCGTGTACTCATACTCAGTCAGGTGTTGCTTCAAACGTAGCGATTCGTAGCAGTTAATTGTGGTTGAGAGTCTACATCCTGACACCGCGTTAGCGTTGACGCGAAAGATCTGACAACCGAAGATGCTGATATCCGAAGTGAGCTACTTTTGACAACACATACAGATATTGTTTCTCTCGAGATCTGTATTAGTCATATGTATGTATGTATGTCTGATGTATTTAACGTTTTGTGTTGCAAGAACACTTGAACATGTGTATGTACATATAACAAATTCATTTGAATGAGTTGACAAAGCATAGGCGCATTCCAAAAGCAGACACTGCTGGCGAAGTTGATTAGTGCTAACTTCTTGGAACGCAGAGTTGCAACACTTTACGGCAAATTAGTGAGCATATAAAATTTTCCGCTCCATTCACGTCAACGTTTTTATCGATGGGTTGTTGACAGTTTCCAAAGCACCATTTCTTCACTCGCTGATAACTGATTAGCTGAGCTAGCTAGCATATGCCGCTTGAATTCACGCCTTCGAAGACGAACTTTTGCGTCGTATTTCAACTTACAATTTCATACGAAAACAAACCAAACACTATAATCGTTCGTGAGAGATCCGTTGTAGCCTGTATCCGTATGCATCATAGCTTATACTTACACAATAATTTTGCATGTAAAGCGCCAAATACACGACACGAACATTTCCGCGAACGCGATTAAAATTCCGCAATCTTGTTCGCAGCTTTGGCCATACACATACGAACTTTTGGCCGAACATTAGTTTCTCTTTCAGACAGCGTGAATACGGACAACAATTGATCTGCAGCAATAGTTGCCGCTGTGGCAATTAGCGTAAGAGAGAGAATGCAAAAAAGTTCTTCTTGATCTTTCAAAAAGCATAGCAAATCATAGCACCAAAGAGTAGGAACATATTCATCCTCAGCACCACACCAGACTTCACTATCTCTCTTTTTTTTGATTCCGCCGGTATTGCGCCCGCAACTACTTATTTTTTTATGACTGTATCCTTTGTGGCATCAGGATCTACTTCTTTTTAATTTTTCGATTAAAGTCGCATAATCATTATTTCTTTTTAATTCTATTACAATAATCTTTGCTTTTTACTTGCCACAATGATGGCAAGATTTATACTTTCAATAAATTCACTCAGAAATTTTGTATTGTCATTTTACTTTTCCGCGCACGTCTGTTCCGTTCAGAAATACTACGATTATGAGCTATTTCGCCATACCGCACGAACAGTTCGGCAAATGTTCGCCAAAAATTAAAATATTTTGATTTTTGGCGAACATTTGCGCGAACTGGCAACACCCACCATACACGACAGAAAGGTCGCAGAAACATGACATAACGGAATGTTCGTGTCGTGTATTTGGCGCTTGAAAACGAATAGATCATGCTAGCGGCGCTTGGTTGTTTTATACGTACTCATACTCAATTTGCTGCGGATATATTAGAGGCAGAGAGCCGTCCACACAAATATTAAACCATTGCATAAGTGTGTGTAAAAATTGAGTGACCAACTCCCCACAGTGGCTAAAAGAAAATGTGGACTGTGAAGTTTTTGAAATAAAAATGATGACTTTAGTTATTTGATGTTCAAGCTATCCTGAATATATTACTTATATTTGTCTAACTAAGAGAACGCGAGGTCGAGCTATGATCGTGATAAAACATTTGTGTTTATTCAATGAAAACTTTACTTAAAAAATTCACTTTTTCATAAGAAATAACTATAAACAAAGCAAAATGTAAAGATAGAAAATATATATTTTCAAAACATAAAGTTTATTCAATAAACAAAATTTATGAAATTAATAAAACTAAGTAGAACGTATAAAAATATATTTATACTAATTGTCAATATTTATTAATAATTAATTAATTATTGTTAATTATTAATATTTAAATTGTCAATATTAATATGTATGTTCAAAGGAACTTAATAATTCTAATTAAACGTATTAAAGTCACTTTAACATTGCAGTATATTGTTTTTATTATGTGCCCAAAAGTAGCATGGACTTTTTCCTTTTGCATTCACTGTGATTTCAGTGAGTGACGACGAAAGCAACGATCGTGATCACACATCGTTAGTTTCGGTGTGAAAATACGAACTCAATTGCACAATGTGCAACTTTTGGCCGGCTTTGTATTAGAGTATCAAAAAAGTTACCTGATGCCGATCTCTGCCACAAGAGAAATTTGTTGGTTATGAATGTGGATTTTTTTCTGATTTATTATTAGTATTTATGACGCAATGCCAAGGTGAGCACGGTGCCAAGGGCTGAATAATATGAGGGTGTATACAAATTTCATATCGCTAACGTTGCGCCTCAGGTACCAGGGCGAACCCTGTTGTACTGAAGCCCTATCCCTTTACAATGGACCTCTGGGTGGAGCCGTTTTTGTCCTATACTCGTGGGAAACAAATGAACAATAAAATTACAGAAAAACAAGTAAGGAGGTTAAGTTCGGGTGTAACCGAACATTACATACTCAGTTGAGAGCTATGGTGACAACATAAGGGAAAATAACCATGTAGGAAATGAACCGAGGGAAACCCTGGAATGTGTTTGTATGACATGTGTATCAAATGAAAGGCATTAAAGAGTATTTTATGAGGGAGTGGGCCATAGTTCTATAGGTGGACGCTATTTAGGGATATAGCCATAAAGTGGATCAGGGTTGACTCTAGAATGCGTTTGTACGATATGGGTATCAAATGAAAGGTATTAATGAGTATTTTAAAAGGGCGTGGTCCTAAGTTCTATAGATGGACGCCTTTTCGAGATATCGCCGTAAAGATGGGACCCAGGGGTGACTCTAGAATGCGTTTGTACGATATGGTATCAAATGAAAGGTGTTAATGAGCATTTTAAAGGGAGTAATCCTTAGTTCCATAGGTGGACGCCGTTTCGAGATATCGCCATAAAGGTGGACCAGGGAGTGACCCTAGAATTTGTTTGCACATATGGGCATCAAACGAAAGGTGTTAATGAGTATTTTAAAAGGAAGTGGGCCTTAGTTCTATAGGTGGACGCCGTTTCGAGATATCGCCATAAAGGTGGGCCAGGGGTGACTCTAGAATTCGTTGTGCAATATGGGTATCAAACGAAAGGAGTTATGAGTATTTTAAGAGGGAGTGGGCCTTAGTTCTATAGGTGGACGCATTTTCGAGGTATCGCAATAAAGGTGGACCAGGGGTGACTCTAGACTTTGTTTGTACGATATGGGTATCAAATGAAAGGTGTTAATGAGTATTTTTAAAAGGGAGTGGGCCTTCGTTTTATAGGTGTTCGCCTTTTCGAGATATCGCCATAAAGGTGGACCAGGGGTGACTTTAGAATTTGTTTGTATGATATGGGTATCAAATGAAAGGTGTTATGATTATTTTAAAAGGGCGTGGGGCTTAGTTCTATAGGTGGACCCCTTTTCGAGATATCGCCATAAAGGTGGACCAGGGGTGACTCTAGAATTCGTTTGTGCAATATGGGTATCAAACGAAAGGAGTTAATGAGTATTTTAAGAGGGAGTGGGCCTCAGTTCTATAGGTGGACGCCTTTTCGAGATATCGCCATAAAGATGGACCAGGTGTGACTCTAGAATGCGTTTGTACGATATGGGTATCAAATGAAAGGTGTTAATGAGTATTTTAAAAGGGAGTAATCCTTAGTTCCATAGGTGGACGCCGTTTCGAGATATCGCCATAAAGGTGGGCCAGGGTGACTCTAGAATTCGTTTGTTGCATATGGGTATCAAACGACAGGAGTTAATGAGTAGTTTTAAGAGGGAGTGGGCCTTTCTGACCAGGGTGACTCTAGACTTTGTTTGTACGATATGGGTATCAAATGAAAGGTGTTAATGAGTATTTTTAAAAGGGAGTGGCCTTCGTTCTATAGGTGTTCGCCTTTTCGAAATATCGCCATAAAGGTGGACCAGGGGTGACTCTAGAATGAGTTTTGTACGATATGGTATCAAATTAAGGTATTAATGAGAGTTTTAAAAGGGAGTGGTGGTAGTTGTACATGTGAAGGCGTTTTCCAGATATCGACCAAAATGTGGACCAGGGTGACCCAGAACATCATCTGTTGGATACCGCTAATTTATTTATATATGTAGTACCTGCCAAGATTTTAAGGGTTTTTTTATTTCGCCCTGCAGAACGTTTTTCATTTTCTTCTACTTAATATGGTAGGTGTCACAACCATTTTATAAAGTTTTTTTCTAAAGTTATATTTCGCGTCAATAAAACACATCCAATTACCTTACCATATTTCATCCCTTTTTTCGTATTTGGTATAGAATTATGGCATTTTTTCATTTTTCGTATTTTCGATATCGAAAAAGTGGCGTGGTCATAGTCGGATTTCGTTCATTTTTCATACCAAGATAAAGTAAGTATCGTGTTAACGGCCATGCGGAAGGACAGACGGACGACTGTGTATAAAAACTGAGCGTGACTCAACCGATTTCGCCCATTTTTCACAGAAAACAGTTAGCGCCATAAAATCTATGCCCCCTACCAAATTTCAAAAGGATTGGTTAATTTTTTTTCGACTTATAGCGTTAAAAGTATCCTAGACAAATTAAATGAAAAAGGGCGGAGCTACGCCCATTTTTAAATTTTCTTTTATTTTTGTGTTTTGTTGCACCATATCATTACTGGAGTTGAATCTTGACATAATTTACTTATATACTGTAAAGATATTAAATTTTTTGTTAAAATTTTTACTTTAAAAAAATTTTTTTTTAAAGTGGGCGTGGTCCTTCTCTCGATTTTGCTAATTTTTATTAGGCGTACATATAGTAATAAGAGTAACGTTCCTGACAAATTTCATCATGATATCTTCAACGACTGCCAAATTACAGCTTGCAAAAGTTTTAAATTACCTTCTTTTAAAGTGGGCGTGCCACGCCTATTGTCCAAAATTTTACTAATTTTCTATTTTGCGTCATAAGTTCAACTCATCTACCAGTTTCGTCGCTTTATCGGTCCTTTTGTAATGAATTATCGCACTTTTTTCTGTTTTTCGAAATTTTCGATATCGAAAAAGTGGGCGTGGTTATAGTCCGATATCGTTCATTTTAAATAGCGATCTGAGATGAGTGCTCAGGAACCTACATACCAAATTTCATCAAGATAGCTCAAAATTTACTCAGTTATCGTGTTAACGGACGGACGGACGGACATGGCTCAATCAAATTTTTTTTTCGATCCTGATTATTTTGATATATGGAAGTCTATATCTATCTCGATTCCTTTATATATGTACAGACCAACCGTTATCCAATCAAACTTAATATACTCTGTGAGCTTCTGCTCAACTGAGTATAAAAAACACTTTTTAAAATTAAGCTTTTATTATTGTTAATAAAATTAACTAAAAAGTAAAAAATCAAATTAAAGAAAAAAAACTTTTTTTAGAAATAAGCTTTTATTATTGGTTAATAAAATTAACTAAAAAGTAAACAATAAATTGACTCTAAAAAATATAACACTTTATAAGTTCATTGTAACCTTTAACGATAATAGTCGTCTGCGACAAAAAAATTCTATATTGTCACATAATTATATATTTTTAACATTAAAACTTTACACCTAAATTATTAAATCTTATAGTTTATATCACAGTCCTAATTGTTCTAATAAAAGCGTGTTACATTGCGATAGCAAGAAAAGGAAATCCTAAATGTTCTTAATTATACCATCAAAATTTAACACAATAATGTAGGCCATTTTTTTCTCAACGGAATATCATAGAGAGTAAAATTTTGCGTATGTGGTTTTCCTTGCGTGAAAAAATGTGCTCCGGAACAATTTTTTTTGCACGGTTGTTGCAACAATTTTAAAAATAGAAATTTATTTCACAGAAATAAAAAATGTGTCCTTAAAGAGTTTTTAATTGCAAGCACATTGGTGTTTGAATTGGTAAAATCGATGGAGCCTATCGGCTGCTATTAAAAGAAAAAGGACAAAGAAGATTCAAATGGCGATAATTAAGGATACAGTTTTCATTGGAAAAATCGAACACGAGGATTTGTTTGTATTATCGATAGCTAAAGAATAATACCTTTGTGGCTCAAAAATAAATTATGACGTTTTTCGGTGATCACTTTCAGAATTTTCACTTTGTGTCTTTAAACATAACATTTATTTACATTGTTATTATTACATTGTTTTTGTTTTACTATATAACTATGAAATGTACACACCCAGTGATGATAAAAGTACCAAATAAAAAATACAAAAAGTATTTAAAAACAGAATACATACATACTTTCGAAAATACTTTGAAATCGGAAGCTTACATTTTGGTATTATTAAGCCTTCCATATTTTGCTAAGAAGCTGCTGTACGCAAATCAAAAGTAAACATTCAACAAAAATTTTGCATTTTTCTTGAGCATGAAAGCAGCAGTCGGCACAAAATTTTGGCATTTCCCGATGCATGAAAATTTATACATGAATATCTTACTTACTTACTTAATTGGCGCTTAACCGTCTAAACGGTTATGGCCGTCCAACAAGCGCGCCAGTCGCCAACCGGCACCAATTGGTCACACCAAGGGAGTTTAAATCGTTTTCCACCTGGTCCTTCCAAGGGAGTGGGGGCAGCCCTCTGCCTCTGCTTCCATAGGAGGGTTCCGATGGAAACACTTTCTTGGTCGGAGCATCATCTTTCATTCGCATAACATGGCCTAGCCAGCGCAGCCGCTGCGTTTTAAATCGCTGGACTATGTTGATGTCTGGTATAGCTCGTACAGCTCATCATTAAATCTTCTTCGGTTCTCGCCATCGCCAACGCGTAGAGGTCCTTAAATCTTTCGAAGAACTTTTCTCTCGAACACTCCCAAAGCCGCTTCATCTGATGTTGTCATGGTCCATGCTTCTGCCCCATATAACAGGACGGGTACGATAAGTGACTTGTAGAGTATTATTTTCGTTCGCCGGGAGAGGACTTTTCTTTTCAATTGCCTACCTAGTCCAAAGTAGCATTTATTGGCAAGATTGATTCTTCGCTGCATTTCACTGCTGATGTTGTTGCTGGTTCTTTTGTGGGTTTTTAGGCCGATGATATCAATGTCATCAACATATGCCAGTAATTGCATGCTTTTATAGAATATTGTTCCAGTGCGGCTAAGTTCTGCAGCTAGTATAATTTTCTCCAGCATCAAATTAAAGAAATCGCACGATAGGGGGGTCACCCTGTCTGAAACCTCGTTTTGTTTCGAACGGCTCGGAGAGCTCCTTCCCAATTCTGACTGAGCTGATAGTGTTGCTCAACGTCATTTTGCACAGCCGTATACGTTTTGCGGGGAAACCAAATTCAAACATAGCGGCATATAGGCAGCTCCTTTTCGTGCTGTCGAAGGCGGCTTTAAAATCTACGAAGAGGAGATGTGTGTCGATTCTATTTTCGCGGGCTTTTTCCAAGATTTGGCGCATTGTGAAAATCTGATCGATGGTAGATTTACCAGGTCTGAAGTCGCACTGATAAGGTCCAATCAGCCGGTTCACGGTGGGTTTCAATCTTTCGCACAACACACTTGAAAGGACCTTATATGCGATATTAAGAAGACTGATTCCACGATAGTGGGTGCATTTTGCAGTATCCCCCTTCTTGTGGACTGGGCAAAGAACACTTAGATTCCAATCGTCGGGCATGCACTCGTCCGCCCATATTTTGCTAAGAAGCTGCTGCATGCGCCTTACCAACTCCTCGCCGCCGTACTTGAATAGCTCCGCAGGCAATCCATCAGCGCCCACGGTCCTGTTGTTTTTCAATCTGGTTATTGCTATTCTAACTTCGTCATAATCGGACGGGGGGACATATATTCCATCATGATCGATTGCGGGATCGGTTTCTTCATCTCTGCGCGGTGAATTGCTGCCTCCATTTAGGAGAACAGAGAAGTATTCCCTCCATAATCTAAGTACTCTCTGGACATCAGTTACAAGGTCGCCGTTTTCGTTCCTACAGGAGTTCGCCCCGGTCTTAAAACCTTCCGTCTGTCGCCGCATTTTTTGGTAAAATTTTCGGGCGTTATTCCTGGTGGCTAGCAGCTCAAGCACCTCGTACTCACGCCTTTCTGCTTCTGCTTTTTTCTTCCTGAAAAGGCGTCTCGCTTCCCTTTTCAACTCACGATAGCGTTCACACACTCCTTTTGTTGAGCTCGCTTTTAACGTAGCCCTGTAGGCAGCGTCTTTTCTTTCGATTGCAATGCGGCATTCTTCATCGTACCAGTGTTTTTTTTCGTGGCCGCCGGTAACCAATTTTTTCCTCGGCGGCAGTACGAAGTGCTTTGGAGATATGCTCCCACTGCTCCTGTATTCCTTCAGGTTGAGTTGTGCTCTCAGAGAGCTGGTGTGAGAGTTGAGTTGCGAAATCATTGGCAGTCTGTTGTAATTGAAGCTTTTCAATGTCTAGCTTTCCTTGTGTTTTTTGTTCCTTGGTTTTAGCCGCGTTGAGGCGGGTGCGTATTTTGGCTGCAACGAGATAATGGTCCGAGTCGATGTTAGGTCCTCGGATCGTTCTCACATCTAAAACACTGGAGGCATGCCGTCCGTCTATAACAACGTGATCGATCTGATTGAGAGTATTTCGATCAGGAGACAGCCATGTAGCTTGATGTATCTTTTTATGCATGTACCTCGTGCTGGATATGACCATGTTTCGCGCACTGGCAAAGTCAATCAGCCTCAGTCCGTTAGGAGAAGTTTCATTGTGTGGGTTGAACTTTCCGACTGTAGGGCCAAAAACACCTTCTTTGTCCACTTGGCATTAAAGTCGCCAAGCACGACTTTTATATCACGACGGGGGCAGCGCTCGTCGTCTCACTCCTCTGTCGGCGCATGGGTGCAGATGAACGACATATTAAAAATTTTGCTTTTATTCGGATAGCGGCGAGGCGCTCATCCACAGGCGTGGACGCCAGAACTTGGCGACAGTCCCTCTCCCACCACGAATCCGACGCCGAAACTGCGCTTATTCGTATGGCCGCTCCAATAGATGTCACAATTTTTGATCTTCTTTCTTCCTTGCTTCGTCCAACGCATTTCTTGGATGGCGGTGATGTCATATTTTGCTTTGACGAGGAAATCAACCAGCCGGGCATCTGCACCAATCCCATTCACGGAGCGGACGTTCCAGGTGCATGCCCTCAATTCATTGTCCTCAAACGTTTGCCATGGTCGTCATCAATAGAGAGTGTATTTATCAGAGGATTGTTGGTATATTTCATTGGAGTATGGTTTTACGTGGCGGGTCCCAAGCCCAGCGCACAACCCGCTCAGCGGGGGTGAAAATTTTACTTGCAGGTTTATATAGCGAGCCGCTTGTCCCCAGACAGACGCCCGCTTGCAGCCGCACCTAGAGGTGTACATACGCTGCCGATGAGATCTCCCCGGCTAGCCGATTATGTCAGAGTGGCCTAGCCAGGCTGTCGCCTGCCCACATTAGCGCACCGCATGTTTAGCGGCTTCCCAGAGGATAATTGGCCGCAAAGCGACCGGCAGTAGTGAGCTGCTTGAACCGCATGCAAAAGAATCGCTCTGGCCATTCCCAGGTGAATGGCGGTCCGAAGCTTTCCCCACTTTCGTGGACTTCTACACACGGCTCCACCCCGCTTTTATAAAAATAAAACAACATTTATGAAACTTTTGTGATTGGGCATCACATAACAGAAACTTGTGGAAGAGTTTGGTGAAAATTTGTGTGCTTCAGAAGTACATCGCGCGCTAAGAAATATGAAAAAGCAGGTGAAAGAAAGTTTGTTGGAATATTTGTATGCACTAATCGAAATGGGCAAGCCAATTTTCTCTTGATGAGCAAAGTATTGTCGAATACTTTGGGGATGGCATACCGGACTCTAGAGTAAATAAGTCAATGATGTACCAAGCCAGGAATTTGAAGGTGTTGAAAGAACAAATTCGTGTCTATGAAAAAGTTAAGGGCGCCCAATCATCGCAAAATAGATTGGGTGGGCAACAAAACTTTTCTGAGGATAAGCGCGATAATAAAAATCAATCAACAAAGAGTAAATGTTTTAAATGTGAAAAAGAGGGGCATTTTGCAAAAGATTGCCAAAGCGAGGGCAAGGTTAGCGTTAGTAATTCAAGTACTAGTGGCGCTAGTGCTAGTGGTAGCAGTACCAGCAGCGTCAAATGCTTCAAATGTAAGCAGATAGGACATTACTCGCACCAATGTAAGGGCAAGAGGTAAACGTAAAAGACGTAAAATCAGAGCAAATAAATGTGTTAAGTTATGGAAGAGCAAAAAAGCATTCGCAACTTTTAGATGAACTCTTTTTTTTTGGAAGTAACATTAAATGAATTGGCGGCCACCGTGGTGTGATGGTAGCGTGCTCCGCCTATCACACCGTATGCCCTGGGTTCAACTCCCGGGCAAAGCAACATCAAAATTTTAGAAATAAGATTTTTCAATTAGAAGAAAATTTTTCTGAGCGGGGTCGCCCCTCGGCAGTGTCTGGCAAGCGCTCCGATTGTATTTCTGCCATGAAAAGCTCTCAGTGAAAACTCATCTGCCTTGCAGATGCCGTTCGGAGTCGGCATAAAACATGTAGGTCCCGTCCGGCCAATTTGTAGGGAAAAATCAAGAGGAGCACGACGCAAATTGGAAGAGAAGCTCGGCCTTAGATCTCTTCGGAGGTTATCGCGCCTTACATTTATTTATTTTAACATTAAATGATTTTACATTCAGTGCACTGGTGGATACCGGTAGTAAATTTTCGGTAATGAGGTACGATACCCTAATGATGCTAGGTGATGTAGAAATTTCAAAAGAAAAAATACAAATATACGGAGTAGGCAGAGGCCAGCTCACGACATTGGGTAGTTTCAATGCTCGCATTTATGTAGATGAAGTTTTAATGAAAATAACTTTTCACGTAGTTCGGGAGCGTGATCTGCCGTATGCGGCAATAATTGGAAGCGACGTATTGAAAAACTTTGAATTGGTCGCTAGGCAAGACGGAATAGAGTTCCGTAGTTTAGAAAAATAGGTGGCTGTAACGCCAAATCGTAAAACTGCTAAGGTGGGTGATGTTGTGCTGTGGAAGGCTGATGATAAGTCATCGGTTTGCGCAGATATTGTCAAGGTGGGAAATAAACCTGGTACAGGGGTAGCAGGGGACATCAGTAGCGGAAGTATCGTTGTTTCAAAGAGCAATGCAAACAATACAGTAGGAAATAAAAACTATCTGGGGTGAAGTAAAGTTGCAAAAGACAAAAATCTTTTGCTAAAAGAATTCCATGCGTTGTGTTTGAACACGGATTTTGAGCAACATAAATCAAGTGTGGAAATAGATTTATCGCATTTAAGTGTATCTAAAGCAGGAAAAGTTGATAGCGAGCTATATTCCAAAAAAGCCAAACAGTTTGCCGGTTCAGACGAAATTAATTTTGACGGATGAAATATTGATCTATCAGCGACCGCGTCGTATGTCGTACGCTGATCAATGTTGGGTTGACGAACAGGTCTCAAGTTGGCTTAAAGAAGGTGTCATTAAGCGAAGTACGGCGTATGATTCGCCATTAGTGGTCACTTCGAAAAAAGATGGATCCAAACGGTTGTGTTGTGACTTCCGAAAAATAAATGAGAAAATAATCAGGGGCAATTTTCCGATGACTAGAATTGACGAGGTTTTGGATAGATTGCCAGGGGCAAACGTTTTTTCAAGCTTCGATTTGAAAAATAGATTTTTTCATGTGCCGATCGAATCAGGTTCCACAAAGTATACCTCATTTGTTACGCAAAATGGGCAGTTCGAGTTTTGTTTTGTTCCATTCGGAATCTCGAATTCCCCGGCAGTGTTTTATCGCTATGTGCAAGCTATTTTTCAAGACTTATTAAAACAGGGAATAGTCATAGTTTATATGGACGACATAGTGATTCCAGCAAAGGATGAAGAAGAAGGTCTCCGTAGGCTAGAAATTGTGATGAAATATGCGAGTGAGAACGGGTTGAGTATAAAATGGTCGAAATCACAGTTTTTAAAGAAGAAAATAAACTTTTTAGGCTATATAGTAGAAAATGGGAAAATTTTGCCTTCGAATGAAAAAACAGTGGCCATTGAAAATTTTCCAATATCATCAAATAAGAAGCCGCGCCCGGCCTTGAAGTTATTTAACCAAGGAGCTGATATTAAAGTACATGCGGATGCATCTAAGTATGGCTATGTGGCAATTTCAAAAAGATTCCGAAGACCAAGCACTTCATCCTGTTGAATTTATGAGTCGCAGAACTTCGCCAACCGAAGAAAGGTACAGTTCTTATGAACTCGAAGTACTAGCTGTAGTTAAAGCATTACAAATATGGAGGTGCTATTTGAAAGATGTTCGATTTAAAATTTTGACTGATTG
The DNA here is from genome assembly GCA_029619165.1 of Eurosta solidaginis. Lineage (NCBI taxonomy): Eukaryota > Metazoa > Arthropoda > Insecta > Diptera > Tephritidae > Eurosta > Eurosta solidaginis. The sequence goes on along the minus strand of JARSSU010039528.1, from coordinate 14,919 downwards.
CAATGCATTTGCGATGACCGTAAAAAAAATGGACGTTCAAGATAGGATAATGAGATGGGCGATGTATTTGCGGGAATACAACTACGTTATAGAGCACAGGCCAGGTACGCGGATGAAACACGTTGATGCGCTAAGCCGTGCTTACTGTCTTTTGATAGACGACCCTTTAAAATGTAGGTTGAGACAGGCACAAAGCGAAGACGACTGGATAATAGCGGTGAAAAAGGTCTTAGAAAAAGAAAGCTACGAAAACTTTTTATTTATATATATATATATATTTATATATATTTATTTTATTCCAAGCTTGAGTTCAAAGGTAAATAGAGTAGTGAAAGGGTGTATTGAGTGCATCATAACTGATGCCAAATCGGGGAAAAAGAAAGGATTGTTAACGACAATTGACAAAGCTTGCGACCCGTTAGGCACATACCATATTGATCACGTCGGTCCTCTCACTGCCACGCAGAAACGATATAATCATATTTTAGTTGTAGTGGACGGATTTTCAAAATTTGTTTGGCTATATCCGACGAAGTCCACAGGGGCACAGGAGGTAGTCGATCGACTACAAAAACAAGCAGCTCCGTTTGGAAATCCTAAGTGAATAGTGTCATATAGGGGGAGCGCATTTACCTCGAATCTGTTTAGGGAATACTGTGAGCGAGAAAAGATTCAGCACCTACAAATAGCTACATGGGTACCTCGGAGTAACGGCCAAGTGGAGCGGGTCTATAAAATAGTTGTGCCGATGATTTCAAAGTTAAGTCATGCAACCTCGGCCCACTGGTATAGCCATGTAGATAAAGTGCAACAAATAATCAATAATACTGCTCCTCGAAGTACGAAAATTACGCCATTTAAAATTTTAACAGGTTTAGAAATGAAAACAGTAGAACATCTGGATTTACGAGAAATGCTAAATGATACAGTAATTGATGAATTAAACGAAGAAAGAAATTTAGTAAGAAAGACTGCGCAAGACAACATTAACATTATTCAAATAGAAAACCGTAAAGCTTTCAACCCAATTTGGAACCAGTCTAAAATTAAAGCCCAAATTCCTCGGCCGTACAAGGTGACCGCCAAGTTAAACCACGGAAGGTACGAGGTAGAGAAGGTGGGAAATCAGGAAGGACCAAATAAAACAACCACAGTCTCTGAGTTTATGAAACAATGGCATTCGTCATTCGGGTCGAATAACCCGTCAGAATCGCCGAATGTGGGAATGAGAACAGGTAGTAAGTATAGTATGCAGGAGAGTCTGGTAACTACAAGCAATAGAGAAAGGGTGGCAACGTCCAAGGAGCCGATGGCAAGTGGCGTCCATCACGAAAGTGCAGTTGAAGTTGAAATGTAAAAGCGAAAAGGTCGTAAAAATGTACCAGTTCTGATTGTGCGCACTTGCTCTCGGATATAATTAAATTTAGATAACTCTCACGATAATATTTTAAAACTTTTATACTTCTATCTTAATTACCAATGTACTTTATTTAAATTCTAAGTTAAAATATTTAATAATTCTTCAATTAAACAATGAACTAAACTGTTTAATTATCCCACATACATATATACACTGAAAGAAATGGTGCTAGTAAAATCAAAAAATCGGTTCTGTTGTTCTTGACTTAACGGAGATTCGGTGAAATTTATCGAATTATGGATAATTCGACCGAGTTCTTTGTCAAACGAAAAAATTAGTTTAGTCATTTCAACAGAAGAGAAAGTTGTCGCTCTTAAGTTAACAAAATTCTGTAAATATGAGTTAACCGGGGATTGCCCGTATCGCTTTTAAATGTATGAAAACATTTATTTCAAGCAATTTTTAATTTTATAATTTATTCTGTAAAATTGACAGATTCCTGGTCAATCTAACTGATTTTTCTGTTAACACGATCACAGGTAATTTCAACGGCGATCAACTATCAATACATGAGCAAATTTTAAAGAGAATTTTACGCGCACTGCGCTCTCTACTTTGTACTTATGACGATGGTGCCACTTGTTAACACCAAAATAAGAAAACCATCAAATCGAAAAAAACACACAAAATGGGAAAACAACAAAAAACTAGTTTTTCAGTTATCAATACAAAACAAAAAAAAACTTTTTTGAATGTACTGTGCAAAAATTATGAGGTACCATCTATACCTATCTATCCGGTACAATTTTGCAACTTCTCGTCCAAGCGAAAGGCAAAATTGCGCCCTCTTGTTGCAAAAGTTTTGTTTGAACGAACAGGATTTTTCCAAAGTTAGTAACATTTTGTTCAAGTTTTTATGAATTTTCACTCACGCGAACGAATTTAATAAGATAATAAAAACATCCTTTTTTTATGTTGATGTCTCCGACAACATACAAGTTTGAGTTGTTTTGGAATCGTTTCAACTTAAAGTGTTTCAAAAATTAAACTTGCCGAATGACATGTAAAGTTACTCTAGTGGTGAATTCCTTCCTGCGCTTTAATTCTTTACTTTTCTATAACTTACAAGTACTCTTTTTAAAATGTTACGTCAAACATTTATACTGCAAGCTTTGTTCGAAGCAATCAAGTGTGGCAACTACATGCGAGAGGAGAAATTGAGAATGAGCTGAGCTGCAACTAAAATAATTGAGAATCAGTTTTGTGACTACTATTTTCATTTCTATTTGCAAAGCGAAGTTCAAAACTAAATTAAATAAATTATAAAATATAAAATTTGGTGAAAGTGCTTTTAATAAAACAAAATAATAAAGTGTATAATGTTTAATGTGTGCCAGCATATTTGATGTAATTAATAAGTGCTACCGTTGTGTGATGGTAGTGTGCTCCGCCTGCCACACCGTATGCCCTGGGTTCGCACCCCGGGCAAAGCAACATCAAAATTTTAGAAATAAGGTTTTTCAATTAGAAGAAAATTTTTCTAAGCGGGGGTCACCCCTGGGCAGTGTTTGGCAAGCGCTCCGAGTGTACTTCTACCATGAAAAGCTCTCAGTGAAAACTAGTCTGCCTTGCAGATGCCGTTCGGAGTCGGCATAATACATGTAGGTCCCGGCCGGCAAATTTGTAGGGAAAATCAAGAGGAGCACGATGCAAATTTGGAAGAGAAGCTCGGCCTAAAATATCTTCGGAGGTTATCGCGCCTTACATTTATTTACAACTTTTTTTGTTCATTTTACTACTAAAACGGTCAATTACGAATCAACGATTTGTGCGCAGTTATTTTAACATCTTGTTGCGATGGATAAAAATTGACAGAAATTTCGGTTGAATTGACCCGTATTTCGGTTGATTTTACCAGTCTTTTTGTTTCAGTGTACATACGTGCATATGTTTATTTTGCAGAAGCCGTCGCTGAAGTTTACTATAAGCGATTTTGCGAGGAGCAGAATGTCACAATGAAGTGGAAGCTGGTGCGTGCAAAAGTGCGCAACATGATGTCGGGCTACAATAAAGCCAAAGCATGGGAGGGATCGGCGGGAACAGGGAGCATGACCGGCAATACCATTATAGGTATATAGGTTCTTAAAATATTCCTTTGCTGATTAATTTCAATAGCCAACAGTTTTTTCCAAGGAACTTTGCTAAAAATTTGCACATTGTTTACGAGCTGGATGGCATTTTTGGAAGCCTGATTTGCGAGTCTTCCGTAATCGATGACACAATGGCAAATTTAATTGAAGAGGGCCAAATAACCGAAGTGACTGAAGAGTCCCAAATAATTGAAACCGAATCGCAAAGACCGGTACAGATTACAGAAAGCTCTCATATTCCGGTATGCTCTTTTAGCATGACACCAACCACGAGCTCCCAGAGTCCAACAGCATACATTATGAAGGTGCAAGCTGAAGCAATGGCATTCATGAAGCAGAAATTGGAGGCAGAAACTATAGCAAGAGGGAAGGAGTTGGTCATAAGGGATAATGAATTTAAGCAAAGGGAGTTTGAGCTAAAGGAAAGGCAGGCACGAAATGAAGAAAATTTTAAAGAAAAGCAACTCCAAAGCCATGAAAAGTTAAAAATTCTTGAACTTGAAATGCAAGAGGGTTTGGCTATGGAGGAATTGAAACTCAAGTTTAAAGGAAAAACTTCATTAAATCATGTCCTCATATACATACGTATGAAAATATTTTTTAGTTTAACTCTTTTTATTAATAAAAACACACACAAAGTTTAATATATACAAAACCTTTTTCAGTGCTACAAAATTTTTTTAAAACTTTTTCTTGTCAATTTGTTAGTGTAAATTTTAATATCATAGCGAAGTGGCTTGACTTCATATGGAAGTGATTTTTCTTTGTACCTTTAGAAATTCAGGCACATTTTATATGAATGTGAGGACATATGGGAGTGCTATGAACATTTTTTTTAGATTCAGAATGTGAATTTGTATCTGTGCCTATTCTTCAGGGTAAAAAATGTTACAAGTGGATTTGGGTTGCAAGCTCTGCTATAAGTAAAAATTTTTGGAACAACAAGCTTTTATTGACATGATGGAGTAGTTTGATAGTAGCATTAATTATTGGGTTAATTTTGAATAAAGTTTATTAAACTATCCCTAAGGTTCGTTAACGGCAAAAAGTTGGCAGTTGGCTCTAAACTACATTCTTGATCCTGGTTTTAGAAGCTTATGAAAATGTTATGCAATTATGGTATGCTGTATACCATTATCCAATCATTGCAATCTCTTTTATTTTGTATTGTGTGCAATCTGAACTTGAGTTCTTTCAGGCTAGGGAATTTTTCTTTCATAGCCCCGAAACAATTTTCAATTCGCACGCGATATTTTGAGAAGTATTTGTTAAATTTTTCTCCCTCCTTTCTAGTGTATTCTGTACTATTTTGGCGGAATGGGGTACCAATCCATTGCGATGTCGACAAAAACCTATGTGGGTGTTTTGAGAGCAAGGAGTCCGAAAACATTTTTGCTTAGCTTGCCTTATGCGTAAGCGATAATCACAAATTACTTGAATTTTGATGGAGTACTGGCGTTTACGGGAAAAGAAGATCTCATGATGACTTCGGGTGCCTCGGCCAATTTAATTTCGGAGCCATCAATGTATCCAACACATCCAGGCATTTCTTTTTCTGTGTGTGCAATCAACTTTAAACGCTCCCTATCATTAGGCCAGAATAAAAATTCAACCTTTAAATTGAGTATGGCTTGAAAAACTCGTCTAGTTACAATTTGAATAGTACCGCCATATCCAACACCAAACAAAGATGCCATTTTACCGATCGAAAGTCCTTCACCTGAAGATCTCACCCTATAAAGTACGAGTATAAGCTGAAATTCAATCTGAAGTTCTACTGTTTTGTTATCACTCCCAAACACATCATCATCTTTACTAGGTTAAAAAGGTGGTCAAACTCCGTGGTTTAGGCTCAGCATTTGGCAAAATCTATTTTCATCTAAATGCTCCAATACACTGTAAGAAAAAGACTGGTAAAATCAACCGAAATACGGGTCAATTCAACCGAAATTTCTGTCAATACTTATCCATCGCAACAAGATGTTGAATCAACTGCGCACAAATCGTTGATTCGTGATTGACCGTTTTAGTAGCCAAATGAACAAAAAAGTTGTTGCGACAGCTTTGTACGAAAGTACCTATGTTGCGGCATTTGCAAGGCAGATGAGTTTTCACTGAGATCTTTTCATGGCAGAAATACACTCGGAATACTTGCCGAGGGCCGACCCCGATTAGAAAAATGATCTTCTAATCTTATTTCTAAAATTTTTATGTTGCTTTGCCCGGGGTGTGAACACAGGGTCTTCGGTGTGGTAGGCGGAGCACGCTACCATCACACCACGGCGGCGGCAATATATGTACATACGTAAATATGTGCATACATATAGTACACAGCATACATAAGTACAAAGTAGAGAGCGCAGTGAGCGTAAAATTCTCTTTGAAATTTGATCATGTATTGACTGTTGATCGCTGTTGAAATGACCACTGAGATGAGTTGTGTTAACAAAAAAATCAGTTAGATTGATTAGGAATCTGCCAATTTTATAGAATTTTGTATTTAGTTAGCGAGATTTGCTCATATTGCTTTATGCAATGGTTTTTGTTATTGATATTAGAGAAAAATTGTAAGTTTACAAACGGCAATGGTTACTAGGACATGTTTCTGAATTTCACTTCTTCATCAGCTAGCTTTTCGGGAGCTAGAATTTTGTTTACTTAAGAGCGACAATTTCTCTTCTGTTGAAATGACTAAATTAATTTGTTCGCTTTACAAAGAACTCGGTCGAATTAACCATAATTCGATCAATTTCACCGAATCTCCGTTAAGTCAAGAACAACAGAACCAATTTGTTGATTTTAGTAGCACCATTTCTCTCAGTGTACATTCAGCTCTGATTGGTTTGACTTAGGAATTCCTAAATGGACTCTTCGGCGATTGTTTAGCAATAACAGCATATTCTGTCTGAACCTTTCATCGATATCTTCCTGCTCGTCTTCATCACCTACAATCGACACGTAAAAAAAGCACAAAGGAAGTGTTGAATTACTTACTCTCTTCCACAATGATGACGTCATATGTATATTTTTGACAAATCGCAGCTCTTATTTTACTTTTTTCGCTCCTCCTGGGTATTTTTATGTTTATATTTATATTTTGTATTTTATCTTCCGCTAAACAGCTGATTAATTGGGTGAATAGCACACACAATAATGCATAAAATAGCACAGGATGTTCACACGTTCGGCTATACAAGTGTGCTATATCAATAGCAGAAGGTAGAAATAGCATCAATAGTACACTTTGTGAACTCAAACAATATGTATGAGTAATACTACTTTGGTTGATAGGTTCACTCCCAACTGGAGCGATCCTCTAAGCTATCATTTATCATCATGATCAGTTGTCTAACCAAAGGTTGTTATATCCCAGATAAATTTATTAACATATGTCCATGTACATTAGATTGAAACTTCTTTTTATTTCCTTATGACTACGTCTAGGATATTTCCTATACAATTTTAAATTTTGCATTGTGATCGATATTTTTATTACTAACAATGGGAATTCCAAACACATTTGTTTGCCTATCATATATTATTTTTTCGACATGGTTGGATATTTTCCAAAATATATATATATATATATATATATATATATACATTGTAAAAGTCTATAACAGCGGTCGACTGCTAATACGTGTCCTAAAAGACTTGGCGTGACTTCAGTATTAATAAACCGAAGGCGGAAAACAAAAATTTTCAGTCGTTCAAAAGATATTAACGAAAATAAATGCTCATTTATGATAAAGCTCTCTAAATGGGACGTAGAACACTCACATAGTGGCGATGATATAATACCAATATTACTAAAATAAAGCGAACAATACGATATACTTCGATTACAAAACAATCAGTGCATAGCCATAACTTAATCGAAAATAGCGGATATATTAATTTTGGATACAAAACAAAATTGGCTTGACTTAAGGATGAAACCATAGAGGATCGTTATTATTTTATATAATGAGTGTATATACTTACCTGAGAATATGTTTGAATCAACGGTCATATACCATTCGCCCTATATGTTGCATGTATATATTCGCCTCGATAAGCGCTTACGATTTACTATTGCATCCAAAAATCTACTTGTATGTAGAAATTATACCGTGCATGCAACAAACTAGAATTTTTCTTTTAACAAAGCGGAAAAAAAATTAAATAAAAAAAAATCAATTACTTTTGATTATATATATGATTTTTGATTACTTTTGATTATTTTCAAAAGGCTAGGTACATTCCCAAACATCAGAGTGCCGATATATTGCTGTTTAAACGTTTTTGTTTTTGTATTCAATAATCGAATGTACCTAAATTTAAATTTTTTTTGTCACACTTATGCTGCTACAATAACAAAAATTGTATAGGCTGTCTTGTTTTCATTTCGAATTCAAAACATATTGCGAGCATTTTCTATTAGCAATATAGGAGTATTACATAAAGATAATTTTTGATTTTTTTCGATTTTTTTCAATAATCGTAGAAAATCATGATTTGTTTTTGATTATTTTTTAATTACCATTAGTAAACATTATTTAACAGGTCTGGTTTATGGATACATACGAATCGAACCTTGAATCATTTATCAATAGGCGGATAAAAACAAAAACAATTGTTTATGGATACATCGAAAAAAGTTCAAAAAAGGGATTGTCTTCTATTTCGTAACAAAAGTTGACAGGCGCTTACAATATTTTTAGAGCCGAATATCCGAATAGCTAAGGCAGGATTCTTTGAAAAATATATATTAACATTTGGTTAAGTCTTACCATAGACTTTATACGAGAAATTTTGAACCCCTTTAAGTTGTAAATATACACCCATGTTTAAGTTTTAGAAATCGAGAAAATTTATCGAACTCGTTTGGAAAATATCCCTACAAGACAAAGCTGGTATTTAATCCATTAAGTAAATGGTTTCCTTGTAATCAGCTAGGTTGTACTGGCGGTCTATGTGGACCTTACATAGACTGAATGAGTCCATAGTGTTAGAAGAAGTTTGCTCAACGACCAAACTAAAAAAACCTCCAGAAACGAGGATCTATGGATTTTATAAACCAACTCCATTCTCTTGGCAAATATTAGAAGCTTCTTGGGACTTATGCTACTTGCTGCCTCTAGATCTGTTAGCTGTGCCACTCCTAATAGCTGGAGTGTTAGCCAGGTGAGTGCAGGGCACGAGCACAAAACTATCGATCGTTCTTCCCCCAACCCGCTCTACCTACATCCGCTATGACTAAATAGGCCTGATTTAAGTGCATGTGACACCAAAAGGCAGAGTACAGTCAGAATAACCATCATGAGCCTACAGTTCTCTCTTTTTAAAGATAAGAGTAACTTTGTTAGTCTAAGGATTGGAGCCCGTTTTACAAAAGTACAAGTCTTATTTTACAAGTAAATCTGTTATGAAAAATGTTTGTGCTCGGAAGAACACAAGACTTGTAAGTTTTGTGAAACAGGCCCTGCACATGATCTTCGACAATTTGCCGGCCGCCTCCGATTTTTGTAGTTTTCAGGAAGACGCTGCCGAATGTCATAAATATCGGCACGATCTGACTGCGAAATTTAACCTTTAGCTCCTTGCAGCTGAACTGTTCCATACCCTCCTTCTCCGTGAACCCAACTAGGTCCTAGGAAGTGGTTTTTCATGTGTCGGAAGAGAATCTAAAAACTGTTTCGGAAAGAAAGTGCACACTTTTAATTAAAATTTCTCCAAGTGTATGGTCGGATCATTATGAGTTTAGCACTACTCGGTGCTGTGGTATATTCTGGTTATCCTATTAGCTTCAGCTGACATATAAAAAAATTAACGGTTGCTATTAGGAATACAAGAAGTACCAAAAATCTATGAACGTTTCATGGCAAAAAGTGTATAGTGATTAGAACGGATAATTAAAGCTAAACCATAATAATGGATGAAAAAATGTTGTTTTGTTCAGTTTTGCATTCACTCGACGGATGTACTTGTAGATCTTCCAGTGTTATTACTTTCGAGCTAAACTTTTTTACTATACGATTAAGGACAACCTGTAGAAGTCACTTGAGGTCAATATATCCAAGAAATAAAAACGAGAGGATTCCAAGTAATGTCTGACACCTTTCTTTTGCAAAACATTCTGTCAGCTTTATTTGGACCCAATTTGGTCGCTGGGAATTTCATCACAGCTACAGCAGGATTGAACAGAAAACTATTGAACAGTTTCCTAAAAAGATGACAGTCTACCAAACTTCCCAAAATTGCATCCTATGGGCTAATGGCATGCACAATATGCCCAAGAACACTTGAGCCGTCCATATCTTCAAAAAAACTTTAATAAAATATAAAAAAGTCAAAGGCCACTTTGCTCGAAACAGTGTAAAAGAGTTAATCAAAGCTGTTAAAAAGAAAACTGTTTTGATTGTTTATTAGACTTATTTTTATGCTTCCTTCCTTTAATTGTTTAAATATGCAAGTTTTCATTAGAAGAACATTTAAAGTGAAATCTCTTCAAGTTAGAAGCAAAATAAAATGTGCACTTTCTTTTCGGAACATCCTTACTTAAGACGGTCACACTCCTTTCAGTGTGGCATGTTGCTTGCGCCAAACGGCACCTTCAGCTCCCACGGCCTCTCGAAGGAGGAAGGTCCAACGATCTCAAACCCACAAAGTCACTAATGCCATCCCGTTGCACTTCAGAGTCCCTGCAATTTAATTGAAACGGGTTAGACCGAAAAATTGCTGATATAACCAATTACATGAGTAAAAATAATATCCGCATAGTCCAAATTCAACAGATGAAGCTAGCAGCCAGATCATACCTGTGAGCTTGCGATAGTTAAAACATCCATAAGAAAGATTGAATAAGGAATGATGGTGGACGCCCTTAAATTAACTTAGCTTAGATGCTTTGTGTTTGGTAAATGAACACCAACATGCCAAATGGAGAACTGCAATCTCCCTGCGGGCATCGGTGAATTGTGGCCACCTACAAACCCTTGTTTAACACGACTATATGCACATGGTGAAATATCCAGAAGAAACAAACGAGTACTTTCTTCCGGTGACTTGCCACCAATCAACAGAAGGAGTTACTATCATTTCCTACGTCAACGACTGTACGATAATGACAACAGGATCTAGCCCTTCAATATACGAATTAGTTCTAAAATAAATAGCTATAACCCAGTATTTCATATTTCTTTACCTCGCGCGACCTGGTACTATCGCCGACCAAATCCACGGCTACTATGTTTACGACGTGGAAAAAAACAGATGACGCAAATATCGATCACATTACTTTGATCTTAAGAGTAACGTTCGATAACACTCATAGCTTCAAGCACATATCTCCATAATTGTATTTAAAGAACAAACTGCAACAAAATCCTCAAGACGCTTGCTGGCATGCACTTGGGGAAAATATAGAGTGCAATTACAAAGCGATTGGCCACCCGCTCATGTGCTAAGCGTCGCCAGTCTAATCGTCTGACTAACAAATCACAATGGAAAGGGCCTGCAGGCCTACCAAAATGCTGCACTCAGAACTGATGCGGGATGTCTTTCTAGAAAGCCCAGAAGGTTTACTGTGGTCATATTAATTGTTCCCGAGATGTGTGTTATCGGAACGTAAGTTTGGCGAGTTTCTCGTCGAACCGCCTGAGCAGTTGGTTAATAATCAGCGCCCACAGCAGAGTTGATAGTACGACCGCCATGTGGGCTGCGGTTTTGTGGCCTCATACATCCCACACTATGAAGTAATATTCCTGCAATTGAGCATGCAGCCGAACCATCTGGTTAGGGCTGGTAAGACCGTCTCCGATCGCCTGCTTATAGGCATTGTTAAAAACCCTTGCAATTTCTAAAAATAAATAAAATGAATGCAAGGTGCGGTAACCTCCGACTTAGACCCAACTTCTCTGCCGATTTTCGTCGTGTTCCTTACTTTTTTCTACAAATTGGGGGACGGGACCTACATGTTTTACGTCGACTCGGAACGGCATCTGCAAGTTTCACTGAGAAATTTTTTAAGGCCAAAAATTCGGTCGGAGTATTTGCCAGATCACTGCCGAGAGGCGACCCACTTGGAAATACTTTTTTCTAATTGAAAAACTGTTTTCAACTTTTGGTGTATTTTGCCTTGGAATTGAACCCAACGTCTTCGGTGAGTGAAGGAGCGACTGGCGCGCCTTGTTGGACGGCCATATAACCGTTTAGACGGTTAAGCGCTAATTAAGTAAGTAAGTAAGACGCCAGAAGGCAGTCAGAATACCCGCATGAGTCTACAGTAGACTGGGTTGATTTATAACCGATATCGCGCCATCGAATTTTCGATACGGATTTGGCTCAGAAAAGTTTCCACAAAGCATACCCAAAAAAAATTTTAGAGCCTGCGAAATTAAATTTTTTTGACTTTTTTGTCGACTTTGATTTTTAAGGTTTTTCTCATGACCAACTAAATTTCATTTCATTGTAAACCCAAAAAAATTTTTGTTCAAAAACTCTTACCGTGCCACCGTTTTTAGCGGACATTAAAAATCAAAGTCGAAAAAAGACAAAAAAATTAAATTTCGCAGCTCAAAATTATGTTTTTTCGATATACGTAGTGGAACTTTTTTCCTGAGCCCAAATTCTATCGAAAAAATCGTATAGGGCGCGATATCGGGTTAACTTTCGTCCACACAAATCGACCCACGTTAGTCTACAGTCCTCCCACTTTTTTAATGATAGACGCCATTTTGTTTAGTCTAAGGTGTGTAAGACCTACACAATATTCGACACTTACAGCCCCGCGCTTGGACCCAAGCCCTTTCCCGCTTTGGTCGATCATGTGAACCTCTTCGCCCTTTCTTAATCCCTCCAAATTAATGGGACTTTCCACGGATCAAGCTTCAAAGGATTGCGCCCTTTGTAGATAGTTCATTCGCTTCTTCATTCCCATCTATTCCCATATGCCCTGTAACTCAAATATATGTATGATTTTTCCACGCTACAGTGATTCACCCCTTGTAGCTGTTAGGACGTGTTTATTCCGGATTAGCAAGTTATACCGCCGACCCTACTCCTTCCACTACTTTGGAACCATCTGTGTACACATGTATCACCTCGTCCCCGCCATTTGAGAGCACATCTGCGCCAAGTATCCATCCTCTATTGTGGCTTTAGAGCCCTCCGAAGCGCAGATGGGGAATCAGGTAGTCTCGTGTACTTCCTGTAATTGATGACGCTATACTACTAGGGCACGTATGGTCCACCGCGCTAAAGATTCTCACAAGCGCAATGAGCCTCGTGCAACAAAGAGGAAAAAAAGAAGGTGAGTTTCTTTCCCTTTTTTGGTTTTTTTTATGTGCTGTTTTTATTTGTTTTTTTGTGTTTCGTTTCCTCTTTATTCTTTTTTCCTCTGGCTCATTTCTCCCACACCAGCACACATCAAATTTAAAACCTAGTGATGGTTGTGTTTTTTATGTTTTTTCTCGTTCTCGTTTTACTGTGGGAGTAGAGGTGTTTTTCGAGGGCAGGAGGGGAACAAGGGGGGGGGGATCTTTTGGATTAGTAAGGCCGGATACGGGCGAGGGAGATGGGAAGAGCGAGGGAGGATGGGATGTGGGAGAGATAGGGGAGGGGAGGCCGTTGTGGTTTTGTTTAGGGATGGGAGAAGGGTAGTATTGGGTGTTTATTCTTTTTTTTTTTCGGGGGGATGGAATATAGGATACGAGGGGAGGATAGAGGGGTGACGGGAGGGGTAAGACGCCGAGAAGCAATGACGCGGACAGTATCCCGGCCGATGATCAAACATTGAGAATGACTGGACCTAGGGGCCTTAACTACCTAGCCCATGGCCACTGGGAGTGCGTGGCAGTCCGTGCACCACGCAGGGTACTGCGTTGTTTTTTTTTTTGGATTTGTTGTCCCTTCGGGCCACATGGTTGTTTGTATGTCGGTTTCGATGACAGTGTTTTTATTTTTTCTTTACAGGCGTCTTGTTTCAATTGTTTGTATAACTTTCGTTGATTTCTATTTGCTTTTGGTTTCCGGCTGTGCGTATTTATTTTATTTTTAATTTTATCTTTTTTCTTTTTTCTACCGTCGTGTAGCTTAGCCGCCGTGTTACTCCTACTTGTTCCAAAGGATTCCGGGTTTTTTTTTTTTCCGTTCGTCGGGGTGTTATTTTCTTTCCTTCGGTCTATCATTGTGTGTTTTTTTATGGTGGGGTTTCCGGGGGAATCGTCGGGATCCCGCTGTTCCCGGGCCCTCATGAGCGCTAGCAGATTTTCGGGAAAGTTTTTCTTCCGGACTAATACCGGGAACGGGACGAAGGTAGGATCATTTGGGGGGGGACACTTTCGGCGAGACGGAATCATTTCTGGATGGTTTTCGGTTTGTTTTATTGGTCCGGGGGGAGAGTTATATTTTTGGTATTTGTTCATCGTTATTCGTTCCGGGGAGCCCGGAGCGCTTTTCGGGGCGGTGTGGTCATTTGGAGCCGGGGGGGGTGGTAGGTCGACCATTTCACGGAGGGCGGGAGGGGATTTTTTTATTCGGACTAAGAGAACGGGGATCATTGGGGGGGGAGCCCTCTTCCGAGAGGCATCATTTCCTTTAATGGTTGTTTTTCGGGAAAGGGATTGGGGGAAGGACGGGATGATTGGGGATAATGGGGAGATTCTTTAGGGGAGGTAGGGATCCGAGGTCGAGGGGGTGAGTTGCGGGGGGACTGACCATTGGAGGGTAGGAGAGGGTGGTCCTTCCGGAGCACAGTCATTTCTGGGAGGACAACGGTCAGGTCTTTGTAGTGGTTTGTTTATCCATCGTCTTTGTCCCCATGGCGGCCAAGCCAGTGTCCCGGGCTCACCGCCCAGTCGTTTGTTCCAAATTGTTTAGATTCTCGAGGTACTCGGGTGGTGGGTAGCTTCCAGAGTACCACAAAGGAAACTATTGAAGAGGGAGAACAAATTGTATCTACGTGAGCACGGGATGTAACAATGTAGTCATTTAATATATATGGTAACAACTTATTCGCAAGAGTGGAGAGAGTGCCGGGGGAGGGATCATTGAGAAGAGTGATGGGGGTTGGTAGTGGGGAGGGGGGCGGGCGGGGGGGGGGGGGAGGGGGGGGGCCGAAACCGAAAGTGGTAGGAGAAAGTTGCCGGCCGACGAGGGCCGAAAGGGAAAGTGGTAAGGAATACGGAAGGGAAGGGAGGGGTGTGGTGGGGGTGCGGGACGGTAAACATCCGGCATAGGGGCCAGGAGGACGTGGTGGGGGGGGGGGAGGGGAGGGATGGGGGGGAGCAGGGGGGGGGGGGATCATTGGGGTGCGGGCGGTGGGAGGCCGAAGCCGAAAGTAAGGGAGACGACGGGGGGGGGCGGGGGGTGGGGGGGTTTTTGGGGGGCCGAAGGGTCGGCCCGACGAACGAACCCCGACGAAGGATA
>JARSSU010039526.1:0-10652 GCA_029619165.1 Eurosta solidaginis | reverse complement strand
GTGGAAGCCATACGGGCAGGCTTAGCTTAATTTTGTGAGAAGTGTCGCGTGACACACATAGTATAATTACCGTAAATACCGCAAGAGAACGTGCTCTCTGATATTTGTGAGTGTGTTTTCTCATTTTCACGTGTCAGCCTTATAATATTTGGGAAAACTCCTTTATATGTATGTTTACATTGTTATAGTTTACAATTTTGTATATACATACCTATCTGTAGCTTAATGTGAGAAATGTGTATAGCTACGCTTTTTTTGAAAATGTATTTATAATGTGCAGTTTTAAAAAGCTGAATTCAAAATACATCGATAATCACGATAAAAATTAATATTTATAAGTTTTAATTTTTAACGTGGCGCTGTTTGCAATGATGTGTAAATGTGCTATAGTCGTGCACTCTGTCAAAAAAATGTGCTAAGCTCAACAGTCAGAATAATGGGTCAAGTCTGAATTACTAGTCATGCTTCTTTGTGTCGCGCGCACATTTATTTACTTAGTTTAATTTCATCAGTCTAAAAGTACATGCTTGTTGGTTGTTGTGATATTACGAGACGGCACTCCGCGAAGGCGTTTGGCCGATGTGGATGGTCCTTTCGTGCTCGTGCACATGATGATAGATCGCGGTACGTGTTGCCGGTAACAAGCAGCTATTAGTCTAGCTGAGGCCGACTATCTCGGAACGATTTA
Organism: Eurosta solidaginis; assembly: GCA_029619165.1. Taxonomy (NCBI): domain Eukaryota; kingdom Metazoa; phylum Arthropoda; class Insecta; order Diptera; family Tephritidae; genus Eurosta; species Eurosta solidaginis. The sequence continues at coordinate 9,964 of JARSSU010039526.1, read as the reverse complement.
TGATGACCACGATTAAACGCTTCGAGGCCATCCCAGTCGCTCCCTCACGAGGTCGCCAGAGCGCTCGGGGCTGTCAATGAAACAGTGTTACTATCAGCCACGGGTAGGTTTGAGTGTTGAGCAATTAGGGGTTGGAGATAGCCTGATGTATTGCGCTGGGAACATGGCCCTTGAAATTGGATTGCACTTGAATTGCAGGTACATACCTTTGATTGTTGTGTTTGGATAAATGATGCGCTGACCATCAACAATCGTATCTTGCAATTCTTGACATGCTCGATATCTACATGCAATTGTTACAGAGCGTAGTTAAGATTAATAGACAGACAATTCAAGCTTAAACTTATAGAGAGACTGTTATATACATAATTAGAACACTACTGAAAGCGTATTTGCGCTAGATGTGTGAGTTCTAGTAGACGGTTCATATCATAGTCATAATTCGCTTATTAGTTATTGTAGATAAAATACATCTATTCATGTCGAAGACATGCACGGCATTGGAATACTATGGGTATATGGAACAAGATTACATACAATCAGCAGTACATACTTCGTGCTAGACTGTTTATTGCATTATAGGCTAAGCGTGATGGTGATTCAAGGCTGTTCTGTGTGCAAGCACAGGCTGAATAATACCATTACTGGCAATTTAGCACCTGCTGTATACTGATGTAGCAAGCCGCATTCGAGCCAATGAAGCCGATACGTAAGTAATTTTGTAAGAAAAGTGTGTTGAACTCAGTCAATCATTTGGTACATGAGGAGTTATATCATAACATAGCTTCCATATTATTGAGCAATATTCAAGTACAAGACGCTGGACTGCTGACCAACGCTATATAATAGTGCCTTCATACGTCCATAGGGTCCTTAAAGTCACTGGTGTTGACGTCTAATACTGAACCCAACCATATGCACACAAATTTTGAAGCGAACAGCAAGTGCATCAGGACAGCGAAGTCAATGGTAACTGACGAATAACAGAGAGTATGCGAGTACACAAAATTACACTCAGGTCTTTACTCATCATTGACAACGATTAAGAGGTATTAGTATTATAGTTTGTATATAAAGATAAAGTATGGTGGAGTTGTCTTTTTGGAATAAGACACAACAGCTTTTGTTTGATATTTAAATTATAATTTTGTCTGCGCATCATCCGGCAAAAGAGGTTCCAGATTCATAACCGTTATAATTACTTTTACAAGTAAATAGATTTTTTGTGTGTTTGAATAAAACTTTTTTTGTGTACACTGAATTTGGAGAGTTTCTTTGATGTTTTATTTATGATTATATTTTGATAAAATTTTCTGATTTTCAGCTCTATAGTAACGTTCTGTATCACCGAAGCCCAGATCGACTCGATTATTAGTACTAAAGCTGCTTATTAATGTATATATTGTGACTTATTAAGACGTTTTTCACTTCCAATCGTTGTGCCCAACACAACCTTGTCTATATACTCCAACGATTTAAAGTGTGTTTAACGACGCTTAATTTTTCCAGTGTGAATGCACAGTATCACTGATTTATATACTTTGAAACGCGCGTATCATGGTCCTGGGTCCGTCATTACGTTATAAGCTGATCCGTGACTGAACGACTCATTTTTCAAATCACGACCGTTCGTGAAACTGTGCAGATAGTTTTGAATCAGTATCCATAGTTTGTTATTTGATGAAAATGGTTTGTCATTTACCTGATCGTAAAACGTAATACCGTCCCTGGAAAGCTGTTTGGGTTATTGTTTAATCGCATGCAACTCAACGATCGCTTATATCAACTTGGTACTTTTTTTTACGCTTCTCCTTGTGATTTCTTAACGTAAAAATCAATAATGTATAGAGCCATAACTTCCGAGATGTATTTAAGGCCGAGATTATCTTCCGATTGCGTCGTGCTTCTGTTTAATTTTCCTGCAAATTGGCGGACAGGACTCTACTTGTCTATGCCGAATCGAAGGCAGTCTGTCAAGGCAGATGAATTTTGAGAATACCTGCTCGGAAGTGTGCTTGCCAACACCACTGCCGCCGGGCGACGCTCTGGCTTTGTGGGACAAAAATTTGTCATTGTACTGAAACTCCTTCTAGAAATTTTGAGTGTGCTCTTCCTCGGGGCGTGAGACGCCAGGATCTGTCGGTGTGGCATGATGTGCGGGCGCACGCCACCATCACACCGACGGGGTGCGGCCGCTACTCAGCCACACTACAGCAACATTATTTTGAGTCAGTGCAGCAGATTTTTTACACAGTAGAAGTGACATATCGTAGCTTATGTGCGAGGAGTCAACTGGTTTACTCCGGAGTTTACAGGAGACGCAAAAAAAATGAATAGCTGTTTTGAGTCAATAAGCCTTCTGTTTTCAAAATACTATGAATGGAGATAGAGCCTTATGCAATGCTTTTGAGTGTAGAGCTTTGAAAAAGTAAAAGTAAAATATCATGTCTCGCGCAGACCCAGCGAGCTATTTAGTGAGAGCTTAGTGTAGCACAACATTCCGCACTCATAACCAATTTTTTGTCCTGACTTAGCACTTTTTACTCAATATGTTTTCCCATCAATCCTCACCTTTAATGATTGAAATAAAACACTAAAACTATATATTCACAAAAATAACTATTAATTGTCAAACTATTTCTAACGGTCTGATCTGGACTCTTTTGCGGATGGTGCGCAGACAATAATTTATATTTAAATTCAAACAAATGCTGTGTTGTGTCTTATTCAAAAAGACAACTGCCACATACTTTATCTACAAACTAAATACTAAATCTCTAATCGTTGTCAAGAGAGTAAAGACTTGAGTGTAATTTTTAACTCCAAACTCTCTTTTTCTAGTACCATGGACTTCGCTGTTTCAAAAAATGTGCAATGGTTGGGTTCAGTAGACGTAACACCAGTGACTTTAAGGACCCTATGACGTTGAAGGCACTATATATAGCGTTGGTCAGAAGTCGTCTGAATATTGCTCAATAATATGGAATCCTTTCTATGAATATAACTCCTATAAAATTGAGAGGGTTCAACAATTTTTACAAAAATTGCTTTACGTATGCTATACACTGGCCAGACGGTCTCCCATCATATACCAGCAGGTGCAAATTGCTGGTCTTCAGGATTTGCATAACAGAACAACTTCAATCTCACGCATGCTTGCCTATAATGTAATAAACATTTAGCACGCATTGCTCTTATTTATCTAATTTGTTCATTCAATATATTCCAATGCGTGATCTCGGCATAATAGATATTTATCAAAATAACTAATAAACGAATTATGCTATGAATGAACCTATAACCAGGACCGCGGAGAGGAGGGGGCAGCCAGGGCAATTGCCCTGGGCCCGGACGGTTTTTGGGGGCCCGAAAAGGCAAAGCAGTATTGACAGTACTCTAACTAGGATTTCATAGATACATACATATTTTGTTGCTACAAAAAATTGTTTTAAAATTGAAAATCACTAAACTAAAATCATAATCATCCAATCATATATTCTGGGGCATAGGCATAGTCGAAACCAAACGTGATTTTAAGTTCGATAAACGTTTTTGACACAATTTTATAAGCGCTATCTGTCAAAAATGCTTCAACTAACTTAAAATCATACTTTATTTCGACTATAAACTAGGCTCCTATCGGTTTGGTCGTATGCTTTTCATTTTTGTAAAAGCCAGCGACATCTGTAAATACAGGGCTGTAATAAACTAGAGCGTTAATTGAAAAAATTAGTACACTGGACTTGTTTTTCGAAATTTGTGCAAACATATGAGTATGCAGTGGATAAGCTTACATAGGTCATTGATGAGTTGAAGAAGTTCAGGGATCAATGGTCGAGCATACTTCAAGAATGTAAGGTTCTTGGCAGCGAGTATGGGAGTTGTGAATACCTTCGCAGAGAAAAGAAGGAAGATAAGAAAAGCGCCAGTTCGATGAATTACCTGGCGAATCACCTGAGTGTGATTCCGAAACTCAATTCAAACAGTAAGTTTTTTACGTTCTTTTGGACTGCTTGATTGGTAACATGACAAGACGTTTCGAAGCCGTAAATGACATTGCGATTAAATTTGGTTTTTTGTGGAAGTATCAGGACCTGATGGACGAAGAGCTCAGAGAAAAGGCAGCGGCTTTTGCACGATTTATGGCATCGATATTTCTACGGATCTGATAGATGAAATCATTCATCTCAAAGTCATCCACTTAGCAAATTTGGGATGTGATTGGCTGCCACCATTTCAACTTCTGAACAAATTTCATGACTTGAAGATGGAAGTATTATTTCCTAACATCTGCATAGCATTAAGAATATTTGCACACTTCCAATCAGTGTGGCTGAAAGGGAGCGTTCTTGTCTCTTGTATCGCGTGTAAAATTTATTACGTTCAACTATGAGCCAGAATCGCTTGACAAGCCTTGGAACATTGGCGTTGGAGTCAGCCTTGCTCGCAGCATTAGTTTTGAATCGGTAATTTCCATGATTGCAGATCAAAAAGCACGAAGGTTTTCCTTGGCTGATTCAAGCTCTTAAAATGTACATATTTAGAAAAAGTTAATGTAAGCAATCAAACAATGAAATCTAACATTTCATTTGTGTAAGTGCTACAGTAAATCTTATTTTATATGAAATAAAACTGAAGGCGAACTGTCACAGGGGCCCGGCTCGGCTCTCTGCGGCCCTGCCTATAACCAGGACTATACATCTAGCAAATCGTTTCAGTAGTGTTCTTAATTTTAATAATAGGTTTTATAAGTTTAAGCTTGAATTGTTTTCTATTTTTAACTAGTCTGTAGCAAAGCATGTAGTTATCGACATGTAAGAACTGAAGTAGATTATGGTCAGCGCAAAGCATTTATCAAACACCAAAGGTATGTCTCAATTGGGTGAAGCAAATTTCAAGGGGTTGTGTAGGCAACCCTCTCAAAGGGTTCCCAGCGCAATATATAGCTTATCCAACCCAATTTCCAACCTCACCTACCCGTGGCGGACTCTGTTTCATTGACAGCCGAGGCTCTGGCGACCCCAAGTTCCTCATGGAACTAGGGGGTGGGGAGAACGGGATGGCCTAGAAGGTTTAATGTGATCATATAAATCGTTCCCAAGATGGTCGGACCTTAATAGTGCTTTGTTACCGGAACGTACCGGATCTATATGCCGCAAAGAACCATCAACATTAGCCCAAAGCCTTCGAAGACAACAACAACAACAAAACATGTACTTTTAGACTGAATGAATTAAATAGGTAAATAAAATTCGCGCACAAAGAAATGACTAGTAATTCAGATTGATATTATTGACTGGTTGACTTAGCACATTTTTTTTGAACAGTTGACGACTTATCACATTTACACATCATTACCCACAGCACGTAAAAATGAAAAATTAGAAATATATATATTTTTTTTTGATCTATGTATTTTGAATTCAGTTTTAAAACTGCATTAAAAATACAACTTTTCAAAAAAAGTGACTTAGCACATTTTCACATTAAGCTAACGATATGTATTTAAAAGTTTGTTATGTATATACATATGTATGTGTGTACCTACATACATAATTACGTATGTAGACACTTGTAAATTTATTGTTATTAAAAATGTGTAAAAATATTTAAAGAATAAAACACATGTGAGCAACATGTCATACGTCATTAACAAACAATGCCAATATACGACTACATATTTCAAACATATGAACATATATATATATATATGTATATATGAGTGAAGTATATATGGCGCTTGTATACATGGAATTGTTGCTAAGATTTAGGGGCTCGGCAAGAGCTTATGCCGTCTAAAAATAATTACTTAAAGCACAGAGAATACGACATCTTTTGTCATAAAAAACATTTACGCACATGTATTGTATGTGTTTACGTCTTTTTTTTTCGTTTTTTTGTATTTATGAACGCAAGTGAGTAACATAATGCAACCATATGAATACTTATGTATACATATGAACAATTCCAGTATCACTTACTATTCAATATAAAAACCATTTTTGGCTACAAATTTTTGAGATTTTTTAAATCATTTGTTACATTTAATAGTCAAATGATGGTATTGACGAATGAAGTCGAAATAATTTGCAAACAACTTCTCAGCTTTAGATAATGTTAAGCGATGTCACTGACGTTGTCGTACAATTTCGGGGTAAAAATTTTAATTGCTTTGTACAATTCAAATCAAGTCTAATTTCCTTGGAAGATCGACTTTTCGAGAATAAAACTGCTATGGCTTCCATATTGATGAAGCTCAGCGACAGTAATGTTGCAGGGGATTGTGGCTTACGATTCCCATCCCCCAAATGGTTCCAGGAAAAGAGTTTTAATTATTGTGAATAAGACAAATATGATATCTTCAGCATAAACGAAAGAATGAATCACACGATTTTTAAAGTGACGACCGTATGCGTCGGCATATTGAACATCTTCTCAAAACGCTAACAAAATGCTAAAAAGGAACCATCTTGAATATCCTGTTAGGCAGTTGACGGATAAGATATCACACAATAATAACACAAAGTTATTGAATTATATGAAGATCAAACTACTGAAAAGTATTTTGTCCGACCGGACTTGGCCTGTGAACCAAAGCCGAACCAAATGTTCTTTTTAAGCCACTAAGTAATCGGCCCATTAGTGAAGCCGATGACTTACCTTAAATTAATATAACCCGACTTAAAAAAAAAGCTTTCGATAACTATGTATTTGATCATAAATAAAAAATTAGAGCTCTTTTCTTGTATTTAGAATTCTGAATGAACAAAAACCACAAAAACAATTCTAATATTCCTACATTAATTGCAATCAAATCAAATGTTTTGTAATTAGACTGGACAAAAGTCCATTTGGAAACTTATGTGGAGATGGTCTCAAAAAAATTTTTAAAACTTTTTTTGATCATTGCAAACACAGCCGAAAAGGTTTCTTGTTGTTGTAAATTGTTTATCCGACATCTGATTTTTTAAAATTGAAATTCCATAATTGTTGTCTTGAAAATCAATAAAAATCCTTTTATGCTTAACTACACCTTTTTCAACTGTATTTCGAAAAAAAAACAAATGTATTTCAGAAAATTCAATTGTATTTCAGAAAAGCTCAAATGAATATCAAGCTAATGTCATTTTTGGAAAAAATCAACTGTATTCCAGATTTTTCAAATATATTTCAGAAAACTTCAAATGTACTTCAGAAAACCCGTAATTTATTTCAGAAGATGTAAAAAGTATTTCAGAACTTGTCAAATGTATATCAGGTATTGCAGGTCGTGTTTTTTCTTCTCCGAATAACCTCTTCTACACATACTACAAACGTCTTTAATAATTCATGGTTCATTATATATTTACCATGAATATTAAATTGGATTTAGCATTAAAGAGTACTGTCCCAGACCTAAAGGAGTTGCTGATCTGTTACAATAGACTTTCTATAACTCATCATGACACGGCGGGCGCTTTGTCGCATACAATGACCCACGACGCATTTCCATCGAAAGCACACTTGTACCGATGCAAGAGCTCCAGACGGCTAGCATCCCCTTAAATTTGAATAAAAATTAATCACTTTTTCACAGCACGACTCAAAGTCAAAAATTAATTTTTGCTTGAATTTACTGAAATTAGAGTTTTCTACACGAATGTTTCTTGCTCGAAATACTTGTTTGTTTTCTGAAAAATACTTGAGATTTTCGGAAATAGATTTCACCCACTCAGCATTTAGGTGATTAAATTTTGAATTTCCCTACATATCAATACAATTTGATTACTCTTTCTGACTAAATAATGAGTTATCATACAATTGAACAAAAGATATTATCAAATATGAATACTTTTGATGATCAAAAACTGAATATAGTTTTTCAATCACATTTTGGAATCATATTTGAATCAAATGTGTTTACTTTAGGTGATCAAAAATTTTAATAATTTTTCATTCAGCTTTCTGAATCTTTTCTGACAATCTTTGTTGACTGAATATGAATTTTATACTTGTTAAACTTTTACTTTTCATTGAAGATCTAATTTTTTTTAACATACACACATTTTTTCATTCATGAAGTTCAGAAAAAATATCTTAAAATTTTATTCTTCAAGACAAGAAATAATGTATACATATAGTGCTCATAACAAAAGATGTCCCCAACCATTTCTCCGCTATCGGCTTCCCAGAAAATAAAAATTATACCATTAGACAATACAAGGGTTGTGAACTATTTGAACCCCAGGTAAGTGAAACTCTCTTAACATATGTACCTGGATATGGCTTCAACATCCCGTACCATATCGTATTTTAAGATGTTGACGATCATAGCTGATGCTGGATGTTGTAGTCGCAGGTGTATATTGGTCTAGTTTGTTTGCGAATTACCTTTTGTTCAATAGCTCACTTCCGGCTTTTTGTGAAATAAAATTGAGATTTTCTGAAAAACAATTAGAATATCTGAAATAAAGTTAGCTTATTCTGAAATACATCTGTACTTTTCTGATATTTATTTGAGCTTTTCTGAAAAACAATTGATTTTGTCTGAAAAACAGTTGGAAAGGTGTAGTTGTAGCCGCTTAGGGTATAATTTCGTTTTCACCATACTATGAAAAACGAGTATGTGAAAACGACTTCAGATCTCAGAATTACATTAATAGGAAGTTAAAACAAACAAAAAATTTCTGCTCTTTGCAAGGATGAAAAAAATAAAAATATTTGCCTATACCCTCGCATCTTAAGCTTTAAATATAGGGTGAATAGAACTTTTGCAACTTTTTTATTTCTGATATACACCCATAATAAGCCTTTCGGTTTGAATACTTTTTTTGCAATTATTAAGTTGAATTGCATCAGTTTATATAAAATAATTGTTAACCGTTAATTATTTATCATTTATTACGCGAAGAAAGTCAGAGAATTAGATAGTGAAGGTAAAAATATGAAAAATGTTATTGGGTCTGAGATTTTGCGAAGTTACCGACTTTCAAAAAACAATAAAACACCATTTTCGTACCACTCAAAAATCTTCAGCTTTATATGGATTTCGGAACACGTACCCCAATAAAGACTTCTTACGCCCTTACTCCCCCCACATATTTTTTTTCAATTAGACAAATATCTTTAGAGATATTCGTGCATTTTTGCGAGAAATAGAGCATAATTCAGAATCACATCGTGATATGTTGCAAAAACGCAATAAACTATAATTTTCTAAAAAAAAATTGTGCTGTGAGGTTAGATCGACCGATTAATTTTTTGCTGTGAATCATGTCATGGAATCCACTGGTGGGTTAACTTTTAAATCTTTAATTGTAATGTGGAACCAACGCCTCTAACACCCCTCTCCTTATGGTCCACTACTGTTGAAACTGCAAGTTTCCTTGGACTCCCGTTAGAGGACATTGATGACAATTTGCGATTGGTCGCACCTATTGGATGGGGCGAAGCATTGCTACAACAACAACAACAACAACAAACAGGACGGCAAATAAGAACGAGGTTCAGAGATTACAGCAAAAAAAACACGGAACCCAAACAGTATACCAGAGTCTAACTTCGCGAATCACTTGGTCGAAAATGAATGTTCCGCAGCAAACATCAATAAAACAGTTAGGGTCCTTAACATACAAGCAAAAGGCCGACGTCTCAACGTACTCGAAAAAATGGAAATCTACAAGCAGAAAACATTCGACGGTGGAATAATAAACGAACAAATAAACACAATTTCTGATACAATATCTGAGCCTTTCAAACTTGTTTACAAGGAGCAAAACAATCGCACAGGTACAACAGACAAACACAAAACAATAAATGCACCAAAGCAACAAACCCACAAAAAAGGTCAAACGACTAGAATTACTGACTTTTACCTGCCTCAGTCATCCACACAAATCGATCAGTAAAAACCACTCTCCGTTCTGAATCAAGACACAGCACATACACATAAATATAAGCAAGCATCAATTTGACAATACCTGCT
>JARSSU010039523.1:22500-69897 GCA_029619165.1 Eurosta solidaginis | reverse complement strand
GATCATGGCCGAAAGCTCAAAATCCATTTTTGCCATGGAAGTCAGTAATATAAATTACTGATAACTCAGAACACCATTTTGACATAGTACAATAAACGTATCGAATCTATCTTTAAGCACTCAAATTAGCTCAACTAATTGAAAGAATTCGCACAAAAAACAATCAAGAAATGATTTTATACAGCTCAAGGTAGAAGCTAGTTCTTTCTGATAAGAGAGTTTCACTTGTGGCTATAACTAAATGGAGTTATTTGATACTATATCGATGGCAGCAATCAAAAAGGAAAAAGAAATGAATAATTTTGTTTATTGATATTAAGTTTATTTCAATATATTCGTCGGCAGAAATAAATATGTAGCTTGTTACAAAGATGTTTTTGAAATCGGTATACGTTATATTTTTCATAAATTAACGTCAAGCTGTTATCGAACAGTTCTATATAATAAATCAATTTTTCGCTCCCTTTTTTGCGTATCTTTCTATTATGTTTTCACGTCGATTTTATATCATAATGTACTGTAAAGTGTTAAGCCAGTGAGCCTATCTTCAGTCATAGTTGTTCGTAACCATGTTTTTAATCGCCGAAGGGTAGAAAAGCTTCTTCAGCATTATGACCGCAATGTAGCCAAAATGTTCAATAGAATCCTTATCAGTGGAAAAGCATTTCGTCGCAGTGATCTAGACTTCTACTGCCGATTTTGGTATCGATTTTTGCTCGAGACTTTTTTGTCCAGAGTTCGGACCAAACTTCATACTCTCCTGTCAAATGGACGGTATTTTTTCGTTTTTCTTCAAGAAATATGAGTATCGTTCGCCTATAGATTTCACCAGTTTCAAAGCATTTTTTCTTTGAAAGAGTATCATTTTGTACAATTTTCGACGGCAGAAGTAAATCAAATTAAAAACGTCCAACGTTCTTCTGGCAATCTTCTTGAAGGTCAATTATAATATGGTCTAATAAAGGAATAAAAATCGCTTTTCGATAAGTACTTTTCGGTAGTAGATGCGCGTAAAGTTCGAGCGATATATTTGTCTACTTATTAGACGGGGAATATGAATCTCAAAATCTAATTGATCAGCCAACTCGTAATTTTTTCAAACAATTCCGAAAACTTACCATCTGCATCGCTCTATACATTCTGGAGTACATGAGTGTGCTATTCAAAGCTTCAGTAGCATGATCAAATCAATAGAAGGAGATTGTAAAAGTAGACTCAATGGTCTCGTTACTGAAAGAACATTGCTCAAAAAATCATTGATATTATGAATTCTGTGTCGGAAATTGCCTTTATCACGAACGAGCTTCTGAAGTCGTTTTCGAGTACCTGCCATGTTGTGAATTCCACTTCAAAGCATTTACAATTTCTGTGATACTGTCTTCAAATTGTATACCACCATCGTGTCTTTTTGACCAACGTGTCTCACACAGTCCACTCAAAGATTCATTGAGATGCTTTTTGAAACCAGGTGACGTTTACCTGAAGAATTAGCAAAACTTATAATTTTTTCATCAAAGCCATGCAATCTCTTGTTTAAGGAACATTTGAGGTTTTTGCAAGTGAGTTATTGAGTGCATGATGAAACACGGACAAGATCTAGCGTATACACAAATTAACAATTTCCTTGAACAGCCCCTTTTATTCTGAAACATGACTGAACAGCTATCTGTTCCGATGCCACGCACTTAAGGAAATCGACGCCCGAATGTTTCAGAATATCAACAACTATATGACCTAATGCTATTCCTGTGAGCCGTTTCTCTTCATTATGAACATCTTCTTGCCAGATTGAATCAAAAGCGTCCACGAATGTAAAAAATCTTCCCGAATTCTACCTTCATGAATATAACGCAAACAAAGGCTGAGTTGTTCAATATGTCCTGAATCTGTTGTCTCATCAAATTCAATTGCATAACAGTCTGCATTCCTTATCCTGTATATCAAAATATCTTGAATTTCTCTTTGCAACAGTTTATTAACTCATTTGCGTGGTTTGCTTATATACGTGCTTTAGAAGATGCAGTTTGTAAATGATTTTCTAATACAGTATCACTAGCAGCGACTCGGTACTGAAGTAGAGCGTGAAAATTTCCCTGATTCACTGAAGATTCATGAGGATCCAGTGGACCATCATCTCGATGACCTCTGAATGCAAGATTTTGACGCCCCAAAAATATTACATCTGGATCATAACACGCAATAAGTTTCTGTTCTTTTGAATTTGAGCAACGCGATGAGAGTTGAGTATATTTGAAATATCTTTTTCGGATTTTCATATGACTTAATAAATCAGAAGCAGCAAGAACGGCTTCGATGTGATATTTATTAGATGCGTGGCATGCTATAGCACCATCTTACCAGATAATTAGCAAATGAACACAACGGTAACTTTACAAGTTTATCAAATACATATTAGATCGCGGATTCCAGTGTCACTTGCAAATATGAAGCAATACTTACAAAAACAGCCTTTCGAAATGTCCGAGTAAACCAACACTCGTTTTCGATCAATAGTGATGTCGAAAGTATCGTTTTTCAATTTTTCCTTTCTTATTATGATTGAAAAAGGAAATACGTAATCATTCGGTGGTGACATGGTTCTTTCAGTAATTTGAATTTTGTATAATCACCATCAAATGTTTGTTCTCTACAAAAAAACCTATATCGAATTTATTCTGAACTGAGTGTTGACCTGATGCAATTGTTAGAGTTGCCGAAGGCTGTACGTCGATGACCGCGTTATATTAACACAATCGCCTTTAACAAAATTAATTGCTTCTGCCGTGACATTAGTTCTTCTTTAACTGCATTTGCAAATTTGGAAGCTTAAAAAAATACGATTCAATACTTCTTGCAGCTGGTCTTTTGTTGTTCTTTCTCACTGAATCATCATCCTAAAAACAAAACATTTCGAATGGTTTTCATACATATCATTTATCTAGTTAATTCCCTCAATATTTGATATCTTAATAATTTTGAGCCTGCCTTCACGAAAAAAATTCTCATTTGGGTTTATATTCGAACGCCCAATCAAATCTGAATTTCCACAGTTCTTGAAACCAAATTAGGTTTTTTTGAAGACTTGACCTAATTTGACATACTGGCAAACCCAAATTGGGTGTTAGAAAATAAACCCGAATTGGCTATGAAAATCTCTGTGAATTGAATATATAGGGAACAATCAAACATACCATTTCGGAACGACTGTAAACAAATAAAAGTGTTAGTAGGCGATTTAAACCAATTTTCCCTTTATTTCAACTGCGGCAGGACGCGGACGAAAGACAACTGCCAATCAAAATTCAAAAATCTATTTACTGTGGCTTAACAAGTGCATACGTATGTATAGTTGTGTATGCAGCATTGTTGTCATACATTGCGTATATATGTACATATATTTGTCTGTAGCATAGAAACCACTGATGACATGATACGAAACATTTATTCTCTCTCAATTCGTTTCCAGGAATGGGTCTTGAAGTTCATTCGATTGTAAACAAAAGTTCATCGTTTCCCAGAACATCAGATGGCTATAGAGTTGCCTAAACTACCCAAAAAAAAACTCCAAAAAATCCGTTCGGTTTCATTATTTTCAAAAAATCAGCAAGGTGATAAAAACTTATTAAAATTTATAAAAAAGGCAAAGTTTTGTAGAAATATTTTGTGGTAGATAAGTGAAAAAATATGAAATAATATATTTCGATGCGTTGCTTGCTTGTTGCTCTGGCACCGCCATAATATAACAATAAGCGGCTAGTCCTTTTTTCACTTTGATGCGACCAAAACGTTTATGTACATACATATGTATATCCACATACAATAAAAAACGCAAAAAATGTATAAGAAATTAGGAAATTATATCACTTGGTTAGTATCTGCGTTGTCGTCCGCAAAAAGCTATTAATTAACATGTTGCGTTAACCTATACGTATAGCTACAATTTATCTCAGCTGTCAAAAATGGAATGTTGCAACGCTCCACAAAAACCTGGCCTTTATGCATCCATTTAGATCAATGCGAAGACTAAGAAGCTGACTTTTTCTCCAATCGAAAGCTGCTATCAAAACCCGTTTCGTGTGCAGCCCTTCGATGAAAGGTGTTGTCCCTGATAATTCCACGGGTGAAAAATAGTTATTTTTCTTCGGATTTGTAATCCTGGCAAAAATTCGAGTTTTTGATATCCCATTTGACAATCTTGAGTAAGTTTTCGGTGAAAATTATAAGTTAAACCTTTACCATGTAAAATACCCCAAAGTTATTCTGAAATGCCCAAATTTGATTTTGAGCATGATGGTATCTTTTCTTTCTCATTAAGCACGCCCAATATTTATTCAGGTAGGTCTGCGATGGGGCGATCCCCCTCCCCCCCTGTATTCGCCATTGGGTTTGAGACCAGGGGAGTCTCTGTAGTGGTAATGTGGCATAAAGGTTAAATTCGGCATATAGTCATATTGTGCTGTGACATGCAACATTTTGAGAAAGAAGATCGGTTGTGACTTATTTGATTTACAATCACAATTTCCGAAATATTCACTCTTTCCCAAATACTAAACGAAATAAAAAAAGGTATTAATTGAGGTGGCATCTCGACAATGGGTTTGAGATATACTTACTATTTGAAAACTTTTATACTTTTCTATTGGATTGTAGGAAACGTGAACACCCGGTAAGTCAATTGACATTTAGCCTTAATGACAAAAATTTCCAAAAAGCGTATAACGTATTTTGCAACAAAACCAAAAGAAGTGCTATGCTCAAATAATTCCCTAAACACGAAGTTTTAAACGCGGTACGCATTTCAAGGCATCTAGCCTATAGGATGGTCAATTCCAGCGAAAATTCTTCGCATCCATACAGACATGTTTGAACACAACAACAGTCGAAAAAAAAATTCAAAAATGTATAAAATGTTAATCTAATAAAAAAATTCCAAAAGCAGACAGACTATTTGATTCAAGGAGTGAATCATGCATGTGGAGCCAATATTTAACAAAAGCACACAAAAGTTGCTTTCCTCTATCGGGCTGCACGTTGGGCGCCATTTTTATCTGTTATGATCTTCATTGACTGAGTGTGCAACAGGCACCTTCAAGGACGAAAGAGCTGCAGTGCTTGTGGCAAGGTGCAACGACCACGGCGTGTGCACTGGCGTTTAAGCCCGGAGCTTCAGCTTCGTGGATTCCATAACGCGGTCACTGCACAGCACTGCTCTCCCCAGTCAATGGTCAAACACGATAATTATTTTTGCACACTGGGGATATTCACACCGAAGAAAAAAAAGAAAACAAACCTACGCATTTGCATGCCACACTTCACTAATACGACAACCTCAACTTACCCTTACGCCTGGCAGCTCGTGTTGCAACATTTGGTGGCTGCCTCTGTACAATACATTACCATCAACTCCGGTGTCTCAAACCAATCAAACAAATTAGTTACCCATTATAAATTATTATTATTTAAAACTAATTCAATCCATTATACATTTCGTTTTGTTTTAGTTTAGTTAACCTAAACTTAATTAATGGAATTACTTTGATTTTTAAACGAAGAAAATCACTAAAAACAAAACAGCTCAATGAGAAGTTATATAGTGGAACTTTAGTTAGTCTCCCTAGACATTAATTGCATATGGCAATTCAAAAATCAAATAGTTATACACATGTATGTAAATATGTATTTACGTTAATATATACACATGTATAAAAGTTACAAATTATCAATCAAAAAAAATTAAGTAATAAGGAAAACTACACTTTATATATATATCAGCTCATGTACGTATGTACATACATGGGTATGTACATTAATATTACTGAATAAAAAAAATATTTTGGTAAACGTTTGCTTAGTTTAGTGGCCTACACTTAATTTGTGAGATTTATTTGATTCATAATCCAAGAGAATCATTATAAAAAGTATAAAAAATCCTAGTTTCATATCTTAGAACTCAACAAAATTTATTTTGATATACGTATGTATGTAAATTTGTATGTGTGCCTTTATGTACGCATATATAAAAAAGTAATATCAACAATAAAAATTAAGTTGAAAAGACGACTAAGTCCAATATATGTAACATATATGTATGTCAACTCACATATGTACATACATATGTATGTAAATACACATCATGTATAAATGTGCAATAAGAAAAAAAACTTGTTAACAAAAATAACATGTTGCAAATAGGTGAATATATTTAGGGACATATATACGTGAGTAACTAAATTCATTTTACAAGTATATAGCATTTCCACCTAGCTTCTTGCTTGGGGAAAGGGGTTATCATTCCTTAAACAAGAATCAAAATATTTTCTAAACCAACTAACACAATTAATGGTTTTTAATTTGCAAAAGGAAACCACTTAAAACATTACCAAACCGCAAATATTGGCAATCATGTTTAAAAATGTAAAAAATATTTTAAATCACTCTCAATAAAGAAGAATGCATATGTATAAATATTCGCGTCGAAAATCATACAAATTCCCATAAATGCATAATTCCATCGAACAATATTTCTTTAGCTGGCATCATAAAGCTCTCTCAAACGCATCACACAGATCTCTAGAACATGTCCACTTCACTCACATGTATGCATGTATGTGATCGCGCACAGGTGCAAGAGAATGCTGTGCAACAATAACAACAAAAATATGATATTTTGCGGCTTGGCTAGTTGAATTTTTGGTAAGGTGCTACGTATTACCAATACTTATTTTGAGTTCGAGTTCGCTTTCTATATTTCTACATACATTTTATGTATCTATATATATACTAATCTATTATGTATATTACTAAAACGAATTTAAATTTTAAATTAAATTATTCAAATTTCCTGACATGTTTTGGGATTATGTTAGAAACCACCGACGATGATGAAAACTGGCCATTTTGGGTGTTCTGGCTTGTTTAAAATATGCCTTACTGGATTATCAGCAACTGGAGATTTTGAGATTTATGCCGTGATCGTAAAAGCGGGGTTACGTAAAAGTTGCTTGTGATTCACACCAGCAACCCACATGCATATGATACAAAATTGATGGCAAATGAATTTGCAGAAAATGTGGTTTTTACGGAAAATCTGCGGATGAAAAAGATACCGCTCTTTTAGATTTATGTTTATATTATTTGCACCACATATAGGTATATCACAATAAGAGGGATAAAGGGAGTTCTATCATTTAATCAAAATGTGACCACTTACCATGTATATCTCCTTATAAGTTTTGGCTCAAAATATGCTGGTTACCGGAGGCAGATTTATGAGATAATATAAAGTTTTAATTCGCACGGGTGTCGGATTAATCTGTGAACCTTGATGTGAAATCACAAATTATAAGCTTTATATAGCTTCAAAAAGATGTGCCATAGTGTTTATAAAAAAATTATAACTTTTTAACACTCGGCGTGAAAAGGCGTATTTGATATTGACAAATCTGTCACAAGTATATTAATCACTGAACTATGATTTTAAAAACTTAAAAATTTTATACTTTGAAAATTTACCCGAACAACTAGACTGCAAATTTTTTTGACGGCTTAAGATCACGACTGTTCAGTGTTGAAGTCCAAAAGGAAAGGAAGGAGAATTCTTTTCGGAAATAGCTTTAGAGCCGCATGTTGCTCAGATAATTAGATAAATCGGTTCGAGAAACATATTGTAACGAATTACTTGCAAATCCTCTTATTTGCAATCCTCTGCTAAGTTCGAATCACTAAACTGTTGAATAAATAACTCCAATTTGTAGTAATGCAAAATGGCCTTTATTAAAGTACTTCACAATAACACTCCAACTGTACAACGAATAGCTTAATAACCAAACTGATAGCTTAAAGGAAACTGACTTTCAAAATAATAGTGCTATTGCTCGCTAGATATCGTCTTACTCGTAACTGCTTGACAATTCAAATCAAACTGAATTACTTCTTACTCGCCTGCACTGCTTTTATAGTTTACGCTGCATACTTCTAGGCTCTTCGATTTCCAGAAGTTACTAGTTGTTTCGGCTACAAAATCGCCAGCCACAACTACGTGCACAAATTATTGCTCTCTCTTGTGACAACTCAGATAAGATATATGCATGTATTTGTGCATTGCCGCTCAGATGTTCGTATACGTACATATGTGTAGACGCAATTATTTATTCGTTTATGTAGATACATAATGATGAATTATTGATGTGCATTCACGTCACTGGTTAGCATCGGCTTAGAGACGATAGCATCGCTCAGTGCTGCTAACATTCGTTACACTGCCCTCCACCTAAGTCTGATCGTCCCGATCAGACAAATCTCTCGATCTAAACGCCGCTAGCATCTCCAAATGAACCACCTTTCTATTTCGTGGTTTCCCAATGGTTTGTATGCGGTAGATGGAATTACTGATCTTCTTCACAACCTTGTACGGGCCTTCCCAAATGCACCGAATTTTGGCTGGAACACCTTTCCGCCGGTGA
Organism: Eurosta solidaginis; assembly: GCA_029619165.1. NCBI lineage: Eukaryota > Metazoa > Arthropoda > Insecta > Diptera > Tephritidae > Eurosta > Eurosta solidaginis. The sequence goes on along the minus strand of JARSSU010039523.1, from coordinate 61,435 downwards.
GGGTTGTTTAACAGTACCAAATCTCCCTCCAAGAACCCTTCCGAATTATTGTTCTCATTGTACCTGCGTTTGATCTTACTACTAATTATCCTTAGTCGTTTCCTCACACTCTGTTGTTTGACCAATGAACTACTTCGCAGAGCTTGCGCTTGACGGATTGGCTTGACAATATCGTTCCGCCGTTTCCCAACAGAAGTGCGCGATGGCTTGAAACCACCCTTGCATGCTTCCTGCAAAATTCTTGCAGTTGTTTTAGTGCGTCCATTAGGGTTTGTCAATGCCGGTGTTTTTGTCGCAGGTACTTTTGATTTCGCTTTGTTTGGCCCATTCGTTTCATCAACCTTTACCTTTGACTTTCGTGGCCTTTGTCGACTTTTCTCCACCAGTACTCGATTACTGCTGAAACCTTTTTCCAGACTGAAGTTAATTGGCACATCCTGGTTCTTATAAAGCATCACCCTTTTCTGCATATCGATCTTGATGTCATGGTCAACCAAGAAGTCCACTCCCAATATGACTTCATCAACGATCTCCGCCACAACGAATTTGTGTAAAACCATGACCTTCCCAATCAGTACTTCACATATCACTTCTCCCTGGACTTGGTTATACTCGCCTGTGACCGTACGCAACCTTGCTCCAGGTAACGGTTTAACTCTCCTGTTGACTAATTCAGATCGAATCAAGGAATGAGATGCGCCCGTATCTACAGTCAGTACACGCTCCTTGCCATCGACATTGCCTCTGACGGTAAGACTGCTCGATTTTCTACCAATTTGCAACACAGATATCACAGGACATTCAACAGCCGGGGCAAGTTTTCGTTCTTTACTTTCGACACGCTCTTGCTCATTTCCGCCAGCTTTGCGTTTACGGCCACCCACATTGTTGGAACTATTAGGACCAAGATCGCAATGACGTGCAATGTGACCTGGGTTGCCGCACTTGAGACATTTAATAACTGCGGCATTCTTCTGTTGAGATCCCTTTAGTGCTTCCAAAATTGTGTCTACCCACTCTGGCCTTTCTACTTCCACACGGCGTGCTTTGAAGACTGGCTTACACAAAAGCGACGCTGTTTCCTGAATCAGAGCATGCGATACCGTTTCTGCGAATGTGGGTTTTGGGTTTGCATATGTCGCTCGTTTCGTTTCTACGTCCCGTATGCCGTTTATAAAACTCTGGATTTTTACCCTCTCAGTGTATTCCACAGGTGCGTCCGCATTTGCAAGATGAGCCAATCTTTCAATATCTGAAGCAAACTCCTGCAATGTCTCATTTGCTTTTTGGTAGCGGTTTTGCAACTCAATTTGGAATATCTGTTTCCTATGCTCGCTTCCGTAACGTCTCTCTAAAGCGCTCATCAATGTTTCGTAATGGTTCCGCTCGTACTCTGGGATGGTCTGTAAGATTTCCGCGGCAGGCCCTTTCAGTGCCACGAACAGAGCTGCAACTTTATCTTCAGCATTCCATTGGTTCACTGCTGCGGTCTTCTCAAACTGTAGCTTAAAGACCTGAAAAGGAACAGAACCGTCAAAGGATGGTGTCTTTACCTTTGGATTACTCGCTGAAACAGCTGGGCGATTTAGTTGTAACTGCTCCATACGACCTTTTAAATCATCTACTTCTGCCTGAAATTGAGCCATTTTTGCATCCTGCGCTTCCAGTTTTGATGATACCTGTTCCAAAATTTCTGCCGAAATTTCAGACATACGTGCCTCTTGCGCTTCCAATTGAGATGCCATATATGTCTTTTGGTCTTCCAGTTGAGATGACACTTGCGACGTCATTTCTGAAATACGTGCCTCCTGTGATTCCAGTTGGGATGCCATATATGTCTTCTGCTCTGCCAGTTGAGTTTCCATCTTGGATGTAATACGTGTCTCCTGTGATTCCAGTTGAGATGACATATACGTTTTCTGTTCTTCCAGTTGAGATGACATATACGTTTTTTGTTCTTCCAGTTGTGATGCCATATATGTCTTCTGCTCTTCCAGTTGTGATGACATTTGTGACGACATTGATGCTACAGTCGATGTTTGTGCAGATATTGCAGCCAATATCATGTTCAAGTCTGTGCTGGTAACCGTCTGCGATGTTTCGTTTTTCTCTTCAATTTTTGTTACTTCCTCGCCATCAAGATGAAAGTCATACTCTTCCACATCAATTCCTTCCGCTTCCATTGCCTCTCGTAGCCGTGCCTGAAGTTCAAGTTTAACGCCGCTTGTATTCAATCCACGGCTCTCCAACTCCTTCTTTAGTTGCTGGATCTTCAATTCACTGAACTTTGCCATGTCCTTGTTGTCCTCCGGAATTTATTCAACAATTCCTCTTCTGACACCAATTGTAACGAATTTACTTGCAAATCCTCTTATTTGCAATCCTCTGCTAAGTTCGAATCACTAAACTGTTGAATAAATAACTCCAATTTGTAGTAATGCAAAATGGCCTTTATTAAAGTACTTCACAATAACACTCCAACTGTACAACGAATAGCTTAATAACCAAACTGATAGCTTAAAGGAAACTGACTTTCAAAATAATAGTGCTATTGCTCGCTAGATATCGTCTTACTCGTAACTGCTTGACAATTCAAATCAAACTGAATTACTTCTTACTCGCCTGCACTGCTTTTATAGTTTACGCTGCATACTTCTAGGCTCTTCGATTTCCAGAAGTTACTAGTTGTTTCGGCTACAAAATCGCCAGCCACAACTACGTGCACAAATTATTGCTCTCTCTTGTGACAACTCAGATAAGATATATGCATGTATTTGTGCATTGCCGCTCAGATGTTCGTATACGTACATATGTGTAGACGCAATTATTTATTCGTTTATGTAGATACATAATGATGAATTATTGATGTGCATTCACGTCACTGGTTAGCATCGGCTTAGAGACGATAGCATCGCTCAGTGCTGCTAACATTCGTTACAATATGTTTTTGACATGGCGGTGTTAGTTAGTGTTTTGAAGTAAGGACAGTGGTGGCAAAATAAAACTATGTATGTGAACAAAAAAAATCTAAAGTCGGCTGCAAACAAAAAAAATAGAAATTAGGAAAAATGTTTTGAGGCATTGTACTACGGTTCACATTACTAATTTATTTAATCAAGCATAGCATATATGCAGCGGCGATATTGTCGCTGTCCTCCTTTCTGTTCATCGTCTTTTGTCTGTTGTTTAAAATGTGTAAGCTTTCAAGTGTGTACCTCACCATCTCCCTTTTTTCCTTATCAATAATTTTAGTGTTCGTGAAATCTGCTGTATGGCCACAGTTGAGTGTGTGCTGTGAGAGTGCCGTGCTATGTTTTTGTTTTTTAATATCAGTTGCGTGTTCGGCAATGCGAACACCTAGCACCCGCTTTGTCGTTCCAATATATGTTTTATAACAGTTCTCGTTCTCCTTTCTTTTACATTCTATTTTGTATATCACGTTGTTTTGTTGTTGCTTGTCTATTGGAGTCTTTTTTTTTGTGTATAATTTGGACAATGTATTGTTGGACTTGTAAGCTAGAGTGGTGTTTTGTTGTTTAATTATGTTGTGATCGACTATGGGACTTAGCTTAGGAATTTATGTCACACTGTGGTATTTCTTAGTGTCTGTTGTTGCTGCGTCTGGTAATTTTTTGAGGTGGTTACTGGTTTTCATGATCGCATGGTTGATCAACTCGCGTATTAGGTGGTTGGGGTAATTATTATTTCATAAAATGAAATGTATCTTCTCTTTGTTGGCGTCATGGAAATCTTGATGGCTTATGGTTAGTATTTTATTTATCAGATTCTTCGCTGTGTTGCTTTTGTATTTGGTTGGTTGGGAGGAGAAAAAGTTAATTAGACGACCAGAGGACGTTGGTTTTGAGTACCAATCTAATTTAATATTATTGTTTCCTCTGTGTATACGTAACATCAAGGAAAGGAATGTTCGCTTTTTCTCCATTTCCATGGTGAACTGGATTTTGTGGTGGTATTTGTTTAGCGTCTCTAGAATTATATTCACGGCACTGCCATTGGTTGCGGTAAACCATCCAAAGCAGTGGGCCCAGACGGCATAGCCATGCCGATGCATAAAAGCCTAGGGAAAGAGGGTTTCCACCTTTCCACCTTTGTCATACCCGAGAAATGGAAAATGGCCAAGGTGGTCCCGCTACTAAAGCCTGGGAAACCAGCTAACATAGGTGAGTCGTATCGTCCGATATCTCTCCTATCGCCAGTAGCAAAGACGCTTGAAGCCATTTTGCTCCCTTATTTCCAAGCAAATTTGCAGCTAGCCTCTCATCAGCATGGCTTCAGAAAACTCCATAGCACTACCACCGCGCTAAATGCCATCAGCACCCAGATAAATTGCGGTTTAAATCAATACCCCCACCATAGAACAGTACTCGTAGCGCTAGACCTATCAAAAGCTTTTGATACGGTCAACCATGGCTCGTTACTGCAAGACCTGGAAGGGTCTACCCTTCCCCCATGTCTTAAAAAGTGGACCGCAAATTATCTGGGTGGTCGGCAGGCATCGGTGCAATTTAGAAACGAAACATCAAAACCAAGGAGAATTAAACAAGGGGTGCCACAGGGTGGTGTCCTATCCCCACTTTTGTTTAATTTCTACATATCTAAGCTACCTTCACCACCGGAAGGAGTCACAATCGTTTCCTACGCCGATGACTGCACAATAATGGCCACAGACCCAGGCCCAAAATCGATGCGCTATGCAATAAAATAAACGGCTACCTCCCAGATCTCTCCAGTTTTTTCGCCTCGCGTAACCTGGCATTATCACCGACTAAATCTTCAGCGACCTTATTTACAACATGGACGTCCCAAATGTCGACCATTTTGAACATCCACGTCGATGGCACTACGCTGCCGACTGTCCTACACCCCAAAATCTTGGGTGTGACATTTGATCAGGATCTACATTTTGGTGAGCACGCAGCCGCAATTGTTCCGAGAATTCAGAGCCGTAACAAAATCCTCAAATCCCTCGCTGGCAGTACCTGGGGAAAAGATAAAGAAACGCTCATAACTACATACAAAGCAATTAGCCAGCCGATTACGTGCTACGCGTCACCCATATGGTCGCCAAGCCTAAAAATTACCCACTTGAAGAAGGCCTGCCAAAATATTGCTCTCAGAATCGCCACGGGCTCTCTTCTTATGTCCCCAAAACACCATCTGCATAGTGAGGCGAGAATACTCCCCATCAGGGAGAGAAATGAGATGCTGACCAAACAGTTCCTGTTGAATACCCAGAAACCTGAGCATCCCAACAGACATCTGATTGATGAACCAGCACCGCCCAGGGGCATAAGGAGTCATCTCCGTAAGCATTTTGAAGAAATACGGCACCTGAGAACCCAGCCGTATGAAGCGAAAAAACACAAGCAGGACCTTGGTTAACTCCATAAACAGGCGTCGGACCTTTATGCCGGGAATTGCCCGGTGAATCCAGTACTTAAAGAAAAGTATCCAAAACTTGCGGAAGAGGAACGCATACTCCCTAGGGAAACGCGTGTCACTCTTGCTCAACTTCGTTCTGGATACTGTAACAGGTTAAGGTCTTACCTATCCAGAATCAACCCCGACATACAAAATGTATGCCCCGCTTGAAATGTGTCCCCACATGACATCAACCATCTCTTTAATTGTAATGTGGAACCAACGCCTCTAACACCCCTTTCCTTATGGTCCACCCCTGTTGAAACGGCAAGTTTCCTTGGACTCCCGTTAGAGGATATTGATGACAATTTGTCGCGGCTGTTAGGTGGGGCGAAGAATTGCTACAACAACAACAGGGCTGCCCGGGTGCACGTTTTGGCCTATATCTCGGGACCCTAGTCACCAATAGGTATGAAAACTACCCTGTACTAAAGCACTCCTCAGCAGCTTTCATTTGATATCCATATTGTATAAACACATTCTAGGGGCGCCCGGGTCCACTTTTTGTCCTATTTCTCGAGGCCCTAGTCACCAATATGTATCCTGGTTCACTTCCCGGAAGAAAAATTATCCGACATTTTATTCTAGATATAACGCTACCACATACCAAATTTCAGGCAAATCGAGCCATATATACGACAGTTTAGAATAAATCGGTCCTGGTCCACTTCCCGAAAAAAAAACTTTTCACAAACACTTTCCAGGTTCCTATTAAGTTATCCTAAAAATTTCATGGCAATCTTTCTATCCGTTCTCGAGTTATGGAGTGACAATCAAAATGTACACTTCTTTTTATATATGGGGTATTCCATCCCATTTCGACCAATTTTGAACCCGACCTCTTTAGAATTGGCTGAAAGTTTTTCTTCTTTTTCTAGCTTACGAAAGACGTTTTTCAGAATTTTTTCAAATTTTTTCATCCAACTCAAAAAAAGTTATGAATTTAAAAAAATACCGTTTTTGTTTTCAAAATGCTAACACTTTTTCAAAAATTTACCGTTTGGGATCTTTTTTTTTAAATTTGTTTTTAAATGTACTTTTCGGAAAAATACAAAAAAATTTGTACAGTTTTTTTGTTTTTTAATTTTTTAGTTTTTCGAGATTTTTCGAATTTAGCCATTTTTTTTCTCATAAAAACTTCAATCAATTCTGCAATCATCCCCACTAATCCCGGAGTGGGCCGATTTTTTTTTATATTTTTGTAGGTATTTGCAGTGTGGTTGCAGATACCTAAATCTGATTTGAGAATAAAAATGGGCGTGATCCGCCCACTTTTTCTCCTTGCCCTCATATAAGGTGAAATTTCACATAATCATATTTCCTACTTTAAAAGAATTTTCCAGTGCCTATATAAATAAAAATTGTTTAGATTTCTTTACCTTAGCTTAGAGGCTTTTGATTAATATTTAAAAAATTTTATTTTCATAGTCATACACAACATAGGTACATATATTTGTAAAAGTGAATCGAAATACATAATTATAAATAAAAATTGAATTTTAACTGGTATAAAGTTAGTCGGAGTCAATATCGTCGACATGCTCTGGTTCAGATAATAAGCCAACAACTTCACTCGTTAATGGTCGCCGCTGTGACCTAGGGGTTTTCCGCAAACTGTTTATGAACAGGTCTGACGATATCAGCAATCTGTGCACTAAATCCAAATTACTACAAATTCTTGACTTTTTGTGGTGAAAAGTTCACGATAGTTTCGTGCATCTTTGTTTCTGGACTCTTGAGCTTCTTCCGAAAGTTGACCAATAGGAAGAATAGCAGACACGATTATACTTTTTCCATGAAACAGAATTTTAGGTACGCTCACTGGCATATTGTACCAAGCATATTCCGATAAATATAGTACCCTTGTCTCCGTCACATAGTGATCAAAAGCTTCAGAATTTATTTGAAAACTTTTCAAAAGAATCCAGATTTTCCGATAACCATTCAGAGTTTTTCTCAATAAATCTACTTGTAGATCGAAAACAACATGCCCATCTCTTACGAATATTATAAGTTATCTTGATGATGTATTTTTTTAATTTTGAATGATCCACATCTCTTCCAATTATACTCAAAATATGGTTTAGTATGGCGTTGTCCGTATATACATCTTTGCCTTTTAGCCAAACTTCAAGAGTGCATTTCGTGAAATAGCCATAACTAGTTGATATAGGAAAATTTTGTACCGTGCAGTTGGTCTTTGGTATGATTCATTTTTAGCTTTGTTATCTATTTATATAGTCTTAGCCCAAGCGTTTTATTATATCACTGGTCATAGAATAAGAAACTGTGTTTTACGGGAAAATAATACCTTCTAATGCTTAACAAAAATATACTTACCCATTTCTTTGTTTAAAAGATCTACCTAAGATCTCAAACTCCGAGCGAGCTTTAAGTAGGCGTTTATGTGATGTATACATACATCTGTATATTCCCGAAGCACTCAATTGCTTAGAAGTGTAGTGACTACCCAAATCGAACCCTGCCGCAATATGTGGCAACATCATAGAACAGCTGAGTTTTAGCAACTACAGCCAACGTCTAGTAATACTTTGAATTTCAACGCATATATAATTTGGGACTTTCCCTTTTAACACAACATTGTTCTTTTAGTTTAGTTTTAGTTAATAAATATAGAATAATAAACATAATATTGTATAAGTGGTCACCATATGGAGACATGATTTCGCAACTCGACTCTCACACCTGCTCTCTGAGGGCACAACTCATCCTGAAGGAATACAGGAGCAGTGGGAGCATATCTCCAAAGCACTTCATACTGCCGCGAAGGAAAAAATTGGTTACCGGCGGCCACGAAAAAACAACTGGTATGATGAAGAATGCCGCGTTGCAACCGAAAGAAAAGACGCTGCCTACAGGGCTACGTTAAAAGCGAGCGCGACAAGAGGAGTGTGTGAACGCTATCGTGAGTTGAAAAGGGAAGCGAGACGCCTTTTCAGGAAGAAAAAAGCAGAAGCAGAAAGGCGTGAGTGCGAGGAGCTTGAGCTGCTAGCCACCAGGAATAACGCCCGAAAATTCTACCAAAAAATACGGCGACAGACGGAAGGTTTTAAGACCGGGGCAAACTCCTGTAGGAATGAAAACGGCGACCTTGTAACTGATGTCCAGAGAGTGCTTAGATTATGGAGGGAACACTTCTCTGCTCTCCTAAATGGAGGCAGCAATTCACCGCGCAGAGATGAAGAACCCGATCCCGCAATCGATGATGATGGAATATATGTCCCCCCGCCCGATTATGACGAAGTTAGAATAGCAATAACCAGATTGAAAAACAACAAGGCCGTGGGCGCTGATGGATTGCCTGCGGAGCTATTCAAGTTCGGCGGCGAGGAGTTGGTAAGGCGCATGCAGCAGCTTCTTAGCAAAATATGGGCGGACGAAAGCATGCCCGACGGTTGGAATCTAAGTGTTCTTTGCCCAGTCCACAAGAAGGGGGATACTGCAAAATGCACCAACTATCGTGGAATCAGCCTTCTTAATATCGCATATAAGGTCCTTTCAAGTGTATTGTGCGAAAGATTGAAGCCCACCGTGAACCGGCTGATTGGACCTTATCAGTGCGGCTTCAGACCTGGTAAATCTACCATCGACCAGATTTTCACAATGCGCCAAATCTTGGAAAAAACCCGTGAAAAGAGAATCGACACACATCACCTCTTCGTCGACTTTAAAGCCGCCTTCGACAGCACGAAAAGGAGCTGCCTATATGCCGCTATGTCTGAATTTGGTTTCCCCGCAAAACTTATACGGCTGTGCAAAATGACGTTAAGCAACACCATCAGCTCAGTCAGAATTGGGAAGGACCTCTCCGAGCCGTTCGAAACTAAACGAGGTTTCAGACAGGGTGACCCCCTATCGTGCGATTTCTTTAATTTGATGCTGGAGAAAATTATACTAGCTGCAGAACTTAACCGCACTGGAACAATATACTATAAAAGCGTGCAATTACTGGCATATGCTGATGACATTGATATCATCGGCCTAAACACCCGCGCTGTTAGTTCTGCTTACTCCAAGCTGGAAAAAGAAGCGGTAAAGATGGGTTTGATGGTGAATGAGGACAAAACGAAGTACCTGCTGTCATCGAGCAAAGAGTCAGCGCATATGCGCATTGGCAACCACGCTACTGTTGGCAGCCATAATTTCGAAATAGTAAAAGACTTCGTTTATTTGGGAACCAGCATCAACATAGCAACAACATCAGCACTGAAATCCAGCGAAGAATCAATCTTGCCAATAAATGCTACTTTGGACTAGGTAGGCAATTGAAAAGTAAAGTCCTCTCTCGGCGAACGAAAATCATACTCTACAAGTCACTTATCGTACCCGTCCTGCAATATGGGGCAGAAGCATGGACCATGACAACAGCAGATGAAGCGGCTTTGGGAGTGTTCGAGAGAAAAGTTCTTCGAAAGATTTATGGACCTCTACGCGTTGGCGATGGCGAGTACCGAAGAAGATTTAATGATGAGCTGTACGAGCTGTACGCAGACATCAACATAGTCCAGCGAATTAAAACGCAGCGGCTGCGCTGGCTAGGCCATGTTATGCGAATGAAAGATGATGCTCCGGCCAAGAAAGTGTTTCTATCGGAACCCGCCTATGGAAGCAGAGGTAGAGGGCGGCCCCCACTCCGTTGGAAGGACCAGGTGGAAAACGATTTAAACTCCCTTGGTGTGACCAATTGGCGCCGGTTGGCGGAGCGAAGGAGCGACTGGCGCGCCTTGTTGGACGGCCATAACCGTTTAGACGGTTAAGCGCCAATTAAGTAAGTAAGTAATATGGAGACACGAGGGGCACCGGTAGCGCAAATGGTGCGACGACTCTCCTGAAAAAATGGAACGTGCGAAGAAAGAGTTTGAGTACCTAATCGAACGCGGGATTTGTCAGCGCTCAAGTAGTCAATGGGCGAGCCCGTTGCACATGGTGCAGAAATCAAACGGGACGTGGCGATTATAGGGGATTGAACGCGAAAACAGTGCCAGATAGCTATCTAATTCGGCATATACAGAACTTAAGTGGTGAATTGTTCGGAAAAAAATTTTTTTTCGGTAATAAATTGCAAGAAGGCATACCACCAGATCCCAGTGCACCCGGCAGACGTGCCAAAGACAGCTATTTTAACGCCGTTCGGACTATTTGAGTTTAAATATATGATTTTCGGGTTAAGGAATGCTGCCCAAACGTTCCAACGCTACATTGACGAAACAGTAAAAGGTTTATCTTTTGTATTTCCATGCCTAGATGATGTACTCGTAGCTTCCACGTCCCCAGAGGAACATGCGGAGCATCTCAAACAGCTGTTTGATCGTTACCGCGAGAGGGGGTTAGTTATCAACGGCGAAAAATATCAACTGGGTTTAAAAAAGTGGAGCTTTTAGGACACCTAGTCTCGGTGGATGGTATCAGACCGCTGCCACAGAAGGTCAAAGGTATTCTACAGTGCAAAAAGCCGAAGGAAGTGCAGAGTTGAGAAGGTTTCTGGGGACAGTAAATTTTTATAGGCGATTTTTGCCCCATGCTGCGGCCACCGAGGCACCCTTACAGAAATTAATGGGACCATGTAAGAAAAGAGATAAAACCGTGATCTGTTGGACGAGAGAAACAACAGAAGCGTTCGAGAGACTGAAACAAAAATTGGCAGAAGCGGCCCTTCTTGCGTTCCCCATGAAAGATGCCACAACCGCTTTAATGACTGACATCTCCGACGTCGCAGTTGGTGCCGTGCTACAGCAATTAGTAAGGGTAAGTGGATGCCAGTACCGAAGAAGATTTAATTATGAGCTGTACGAGCTATACGCAGACATCAACATAGTCCAGCGAATTAAAACGCAGCGGCTGCGCTGGCTAGGCCATGTTATGCGAATGAAAGATGATGCTCCGGCCAAGAAAGTGTTTCTATCGGAACCCGCCTATGGAAGCAGAGGTAGAGGGCGGCCCCCACTCCGTTGGAAGGACCAGGTGGAAAACGATTTAAACTCCCTTGGTGTGACCAATTGGCGCGGAGCGAAGGAGCGACTGGCGCGCCTTGTTGGACGGCCATAACCGTTTAAACGGTTAAGCGCCAATTAAGTAAGTAAGTAAGTAAGTGGATGCCATTAGGGGTTTTCTCACAGAAGTTTACCCCAACAGAACAACGCTATAGCGGATATGATCATGAACTAACAGCAATTTACAAGGCAATACGGCATTTCCGTTATCAGCTTTCATTATTTTCACGGATCACAAACCGTTGGCACATGCATTGGAACAGAAGTGGGAGAAACTTTCACCACGGCAGACACGTCAGCTTAATTTCATTAGCCAGTTTTCTTCGGACATACGACACATCAGCGGCGCGGATAATATTGTAGCCGATATGTTCTCAAGGTTCGAGACCTTTTCGCTACCGACGCCAGTAGATATACAACAATTGCATGGCGAGCAAACAGAATGTAGCGAACTTGAGGGCGAACAAACCTCGGGTTGTTTTGGACAAGAAATTGTCCTGGAGACCCAATGTGGAAGATCGGGCCAGGAAGGCCGCCATTGCCTTGTACTGCTGCAGAGGGGCTATAGGAAAGAGATGGGGACTCTCGCCAAGAGTAGTACACTGGCTTTATGAGATGGTGGTCAAACCGATTCTGCTATATGGGGTGCTGGTCTGGTGGAAAGCACTGGACACGGCGAGCACCTCCAAAATGTTAATATCAGTGCAAAGGACGGTGCTGATCGGTATCAGTGGCGCTCTCAGTACAACACCTACCTTGGCACTGTACGTCATGCTGAACATATACCCACTAGATATTGCGGGAAAGGCGGCCGCGGCAAGGTCGTTGGTCAGGCTTCGTGATATAGGATATGGACTTTCTGACCGCGGACACTCTAGCCTTCTTACCAGTTTCGACTTTGGACCGGTTAACTTGTTCACGGATGGGTCGAAGCTGGATGTAAAGGTTGGGGTCTTTTGTCAAGAGCTAAATTTAAGCCGCAAGTTTAAGTTGCCTGATCACTGCAGTGTATTCCAAGCGGAAGTTGCTGCGATTAAGGATGCGGTGGATGGAATGCTATCCAGTGCTACTACGGTTAGGGAATTTAACATCTACTCTGATAGCCAAGCGGCTATCAAGGCCTTGAGCTCAACTAAAGTGCGATCGAGGGTGGTCTGGGAGTGTCTGACCTAGCTTGCGATTGCATCGAATTATTTTACAATTAAGATTATCTGGGTCCCGGGCCATAGTGATATCCCGGGTAACTGTCAAGCGGATCTCTTAGCCCGCATCGGTACAACTGAACCGGATGAAGATGGCTGTAGGGATTTCGGGATCCCGCTGACCACCTGTGGATTGCTCCTCCATAGCTGGGCCTCGAGTCAGCTCAGCAAATGTTGGGCGGACACCACGTCTTGCAGGGTAGAAAGATCTTTCTGGCCGAAAGTGGATGGCAGGAGGTCTGCTGAAATAATTGGGTTCACTAAGGCTCAGCTATCAATTGTCATTGGGGTTTTGACAGGGCACTGTCCCATGGGTATCCATGCGGTACGTCTCAATATACTGGAAACTCCATCCTGCTGCAGCTGCATGGAGGATGATGAGGTGAAATCACCAAATCACTTTATGCTTGATTGCCCAGCTTTTGCCAGAACTAGGTGAAAGTACTTCGGTCGCGACTCACTTGGATCTCCCGAGGATTTATCCAAAGTTGAGATCGGTATCATTCGGAGCTTTATCGTTGCTGCCCAACGATTCTCTAAGTAGCTAGATCTAAGTCACCGTTATTTTTGGTGTATGTGGTATCACAACGGACCTTCGTGTTGTCCAAGTGAGCTATCCTTATCAGGGCAGCTACCACCTAACCTATCCTATCCTAGTGGAACACCGACATCAACAATCGGGCATCGTAATTATTTGTGATAAATCAACAGGCACACTGCGACCATACGTGCCAAAAGTGTTACGACAAGTGGTATTTAATGCTTGTCACGTTTTCGCCCACCCAGGGGCGAAATTAACTATTAAATTGATAACGAAAAGCTATGTATGGAAGAGAATGGGTTCGCACTTTTAGGAGTCAAGCATATACACACCACCAGCTACCATCCACAAGCAAACGGTATGGTGGAAAGATGACACCGAGTTGTAAAGCCAGCCCTTAGATGTCATGCAGTGGATTCAAACTGGGTGGAAGTCCTGCCTCTCGTCCTTCTGGGGTTAAGAACAGCTGTTAAGGAAGACTTGGGAGTATCTGTGGCAGAGATGATTTATGGCCAACCTATTTGGCTTCCTAGTGACATAATGGACTGGGAGGAGGAGGGTCCCGTGGACCAACATAATTTTTTACGAGAACTACGACGGCATTTCGAGATTGTTCGACCAATACAAACGTCACAGCATGTTAAACCTGCGGTATTTGTTCCCAAGGATCTGCGCTTTTGTAGTCATGTTTTTCTACGCGACGATACAATTAAAAAGCCATTGAAAGCACCTTACGACGGGCCATATCTCGTTGTTAACAGATACCCCAAGACATATACGATAATGATTGGTTCGAGGCCGGTAACCGTATCCATCGATGGACTTAAACCAACTTATTTCCCTAGAGATGAATTAACAGCAATAACAGAAACCACAAGTATTGATGCCAGCAAATCGGCGGATTTTCTGGAAAGGGGGTGGTGTAGTGACTACCCAAATCGAACCCTGCCGCAATATGTGGCAACATCAAAGAACAGCTGAGTTTAGCAACTACAGCCAACGTCTAGTAATACTTTGAAAATCAAACGCAAAAAAATTACCGAACCGGACATGGCCGGTTACTAACGCTGAAATGCAAAAAAAACGCTGAAAATTAAAATAAGAAGAACAAAAAGGAAAAGGGCCGAATATAACTTGGGGGCGCCGCGGGTGTTGTTGCGACGCCCGGTGCATATCCCCGCCCTCAAAACCATGGCCACCGACGCACCTAAATTTTCGGTGGCCCCTTACCTGCTTTACCCTATGCCTTCTAAATAAAGGGCGACGTCAGCATTCCCATTATAAATTACACAGTTTATTCACAATTCATATTAACGTATGTATGCAACAAAAAAATGCGATAGTGCAGGTTTCTTAACCAGGGCTACAGCATTGTTGAACTACGAATAGCTAATTACACTATAAAAATGTAGGTAAGTGTGTGGTGTGCATAAGTGAGAGAAAAAAAAATGATCCAACAGATCACACTTTATTGGGCCGAAATCGAAACGAAATCTAATATGAATACTTAAGTCTGACTAAGCTTGTTCTGTTGGGGGTTCTTTTCTTTTCTCTTACTTTTGCTCGTAATATTTTAAATTATACAATTATTTATGTCTCCCCTTTTTTTTGATAATCGTTATAAACGCTATGTGTGAGAAAAATATGTAATTAAATGTACTTATGTATTGTAAATATACTACCTGCAGAGTAAGAATTTGGTTGAATTTTTTTTCTTTTTCATTCACATTCACAAAACATATTTTAAGACTATAAAGTTTGGATACAAATTTCGATATTTGCGGCTCTCTTACAAAATTATTATGTGGTCGTAGTAGAACTTATTTTTGGGTATAACAAAATATCAATTCGGTATAATTCGCATAGTATAATGATACTAATATCTAATATGTACTAAGAAAAGTGTTTACAAAAGCAATAAAGATAAAATTGCAATAGCAATATGTATTACGTGCACGTAAATTACTTTCGTCTTGTTGTTCGAAAGATATTGCCCGCAATAGGGATTCATATGTATATATATATATATATATTGCATTTGTAAGATATAAGAAAAAAAAATTAAATCCAAAATCCTTTCGCCAATTCGTGCATAATCGACGAATGGCTGCTGTCGCAAAAAAAAATTCTTTAAATTTATGGTTGAGCTCCCAAAAATTAATCGCTAAAATGTTTCACGTGATAGCGACGGCTTATTATCAATAAATTTTATAGAGCTAACTTCAAACATTTTAAAGCGACAAAATATATTTTTAAAATGATAAAAAAATGTATGCCTTTTATTTTTTTTGTAAAGCTAATGCTTAGGTAGGTATTAGGTAAATGGAATTATACTCGTAAATTGCTGAATACAATTTTAGTTATATTTAAAGAGTTTTGTTCAATATAATGTATATAAGATGCATTCTCAAATAAACGGCGTATGTTGGAATTAGTGTTGAGCGTTCTAACAGGTAAGTGCTGCTTGACCTGACCGAGACAAAACTGCCTGTTTATTTGTGAACACCCCTTTTAAAATGTGTAATTAATTTTGCATAACATAAGTGTTCATGTAGTAATTCTTTTGGTTAGATAATTAATACAAGCTAAACTTAAATAGTGGAAATCATTTATGTGTAACTTTTTTTTCTATAATAAGTTAAACTATCCTTTCATCTTTTATGTTGATAATTCTAAAAAAATGTCGCAATTTTGACGAAAAAAAGATCGATCCTTGTCGAATGGTTTACCCCCTAAGTACCACTTGGAAGTTCCTTTAACTACTCTGCAAAAATGCTCTCGTCATTCCACGCCGTTTGACTATTTATTATACAGTCATAGGTTATATTCCTAGTCACATTTGCATGGGCGTGGGTAAGTTTCGTGACCAGAATTTTTTGTAGGGTAATTATATCTAAAGTTATACCTTGCTGGTACTTACATGGCCGACAGAGTACGTACCATGGTTCTCTGCCGGCGTGTTGTCGCTGGTGAAGGTGACTTTGCCGGTGAAGCCGACGCTGTTGTTGGTTGTGGTGCGCGGTCTTGGGCGCGCCGTGTTGGTACTGTTGGTGGTTGTTGCGCTCTGGTCCGAGGCAATCGAATGAACCTGGTGGCGATAAAGCTCCGTGCTGGCCTTTACGATCTGGATGACTTGGCCATTCTGACGTTAGTTGTATTACGCGGCAGCGTACTGCTGGCCCTGGAGGCGGAATTGGTGGTCGGACGCTTTTCCGAAGGTGGTAGGGTACTTCGTAACGTAGAGAAAGGGGTTTATCTTCGGAATGCAATGGTTCTCATCAACATTTAGCTCAGTGCTGTCCGAATCCGTATCGGAATCACTAACACTTTCCTCACTAAGTGTGGCTGTGAAACGCCGACCTACCTCACTAGATATTATATACGTTGCGCTTGTGTCAACACAACACCACCGTGATAAGGTTTATTCCCACTTGTTTGTTCTTCTAGTAGTTGGGCCTGCAATTCCTCGTTGCAGTCTTTTGGTTCTTCCACAATGCTCGTTGAATACGTGCACAGCCGGCTAGGGTGTTTGGCGATTCGTTAAATATAAGTGGGGATGTGCAGTTGACGTAGCAATAATGTTAATACAGCAGTTGGCGTCTTGCTATTGAAGTTGTGTCAACCGATGTTACACGATCCCTTTTTTTTATATATCGCCAGGCCGCCTCAATTTTAGCTCCAGCCAATCACACTTTTTTCCGGAAACTCACCTGAATATAAGTGGGGATGTGTAGTTAATGTAGCAATAATGTTAATGAAGCAGTTGGCGCCTTGCTGTGAAGTTGTGCCAACAGATGTTACACGATCCTTTTTATAATCGCCGGGCCGCCACAAACTTCAGCTGAAGCCAATCACACTTTTCCGGAAACTCACCTGAATATAAGTGGGGATGTGTAGTTAATGTAGCAATAATGTTAATGAAGAAGTTGGCGCCTTGCTGTTGAAGTTGTGCCAACAGATGTTACACGATCCTTTTAATAATCGCCGGGCCGCCACAAATTTCAGCTGAAGCCAATCACACTTTTCCGGAAACTCATTACCAATCTTTTCTCTAGTGATGGCCGGTCTGTTTTTTTCTTGTTTTTCGATACTTTTGTATCGCAACTTTCGCCCCATCACCAGTCACTAGGTGTGTTCGCGCGAACACGCTCCCAAGTCAACCGTAACCGTAGACCATAACAGCAGACCGTAACACCTTTTAAGACAAGACATTGTTCTTTTAGTTTAGTTTTAGATGAGTTAATAACTATAGAATAATAAACATAATATTCTATAGAAGTATCACCCATAATATACGACCCTCAGGTAGGTGTGCATACATAACATAAGTTGATGGGATAAGTGCACAACTCGTTAACTATGGGAAAACTCATATGACAAACAATGAAGGCTATTCGGTGCACAATTTTCCTTTTTCTGGGTTTTTACCATTTCAGGTATAACTGTCTTTTTTTGGGATCTAGTATAGTAGACTTGAATTGAGGACATTCCATTGTTAGGTCACTGCCCTTCATACGTGAGCGAGGGCATAGAGACCTTAAGTTGGCGATTACAAAGAAAATCGCAAAATTTCGCAATAGTTTTTTTCTTTTGTCTGAAACTATATGTATGTATGTATGTATTTATTTGAAAATTTTTTCCTAGCACAACAATTTTGACAAATTATTTAACAGTGCTAGTCATGAATAGCATGAGCTATAAAAATTGAACATTTATAATAATAATAAATTAGATTAATCAAATTAAATTAAATATAACGGACAATAGTGAAATATTTATGTATGTAAATGTAAATCTTAAAACTAAAGAAAAGTAATTAATAAATATTAAAAAACAGCAGTAGTGATGATATGAAATTCCCTTTAATGTGTATGTATTCGTTCGAGGCTGAAACTTACCAATGCTGTTATAAACTACCCAAGTATGTTAAATAAAATAGTTTGAAGTCAAAACAGTTATCGTAAAATCCACCACGTGGCCACAAAGTTGGTCAAAAATTTTGGACTGTGAAAGGATTTTTACACTTGTTTCAATTATCAAGTTCATAATGCTTATCAAGGGTTTTTTACTTTGCTTTGTATACATTTTCTTAACAGTTGTTTATTAATCTGTTGCATGTCAAAACATTTTTGAGATTGGAGAACATTTTTTTTGGACTTTTGGCATCCTAAAAGTGAAAAAAGTTTCACTGTGCGACGGCAATATTCAAGTACTGGTCGGACCAAGGAAGTGTATAGGACCTTCGTGAGATAAGGATCGTTCAGCGAGTAGGTTCGATGTGCACCAACTCTGAAATGAATCCAAGTCAACCTGAAGGAGGTTCCGACTAACCAAGCCGAGGGCAAGTATGTATGTCCATAAATATGACGCCAAGTATCTCCCTGCGGCCTGTAAAGTGGGTAACTGTAGTAGTTTTCACCGGTTGCAGTAGGGGAAGATTTTTTGAAAGATCCCACGGTAAGTGTTTTAAGGCAAAAAGCGAAAATTGTTCCTGGACCGATTCCAGATTTTCAGAATGAACCTGATTACGCGGATTCCAATTATTGAAGTACTATAGTGCTGAAAATCTTTTAACTTTGCTACGAACATGCGATTACAGCTTTATGTCATTTTCCGGAATACAAACTAAAACTAAAGCCCTGAACGAAGTTTTAACTGAGGCTATGCAAGCACTGACTTATATAAAGAGGACCCAAACACAGATAAGAAATAAGTGGTACGACCGAGAATTAACAAACCTGCATAAAAGAAAAATATAATCTTATAAAACTGATCGAAATACTGAATTTTGGGACGAATATAACGTCATTAAGAAAATATATAAAAGAACCATAATTATAAAAAAAGAAATACATGGAAGATAGAGTAAATAATAACATGGCGATATGAAACGTATGTGGAAGTGTCTAAAAGACCTCGTAGAGCTTAATGATGTTAAAAAACATATCACTAAATTGTAATTAACGGTGAATGCCTGGATAATGAATATGATATAGCTAATGCCCTAAATAACTTTTTTATACAAAGTATTGTTGAAATTAATGATAGCATCGAAGAAATTGTAAATGGGGATGAAATAAGCGCAATCATAGTAATCCATTTGAAACATTTAAATTTACTGACATTGTAGTGGACGATATTATTATTATCACAAAATCACTTAAAAACAAATATGGCGGCGACAAGCTTTTATCGGAGGGTGTCGTTAAAGATGCCATGACATATACTGCTAATTTCTACAAAGATATAATTAACAAATCCTTAAACAGCGGTATTGTACCTAGGTACTGGAAAATTTCAACAATAATACCTGTGGAAAAAGTAAAAAATACAATGAAACCTGAGGAACTACGTCCAATTAACACGTTAACTACAGATGAAAAAATTATGGAGACAGTGGTGAAGGATCAACTTGTGGCATACTTAGAGAAGCACAATGTGATTATCCGAGAACAACCGGGATTCAGGAGGAGCCATTCTTGTGAAACAGCGTTGAATATGGTAATTGCAGATTGGAAAGAAGACATGACGGACAAAAAATTTACGGTGTCTGTCTTCTTGGATTTAAAACGGGCTTTTGAAACTGTTGATAGATCTGAGCTATTGGACGTTATATATAAAATTGGTATAAGAGGAAAGGCGTTGGAATGGTTCCGGAGTTATTTGGGTGACAGAAAACAGAGAACGATAATTGGAAAGGAGGTTTCATCAGTGGTGGATGTTAACATTGGTTTACCACAAGGCTCGGTCTTGGCGCCAATATTGTTTACATTGTATATCAATGATATCAAAAGATGCTTAAAATATTGTAAAATACGTCTATTTGCGGATGATGCATTGCTTATCATAAGTGAAAAATATGCAGAATGTGCCATGCTGAAAGTACAAGAAGACCTGGAATCGCTATACAAATGGTTATGCCTTAGAAAACTGAAATTAAATGTCGAAAAAACTAAGTTTATGATATTTTGTAAAAACACTAATATCATAAGTAACAATAGTTTAAATAATATTACGCTGAAGGTAAAAAACATGGAAATCCAAAGAGTAGACAAAATTAAGTATTTAGGAGTTTTGATTGATGATAATCTAAATTTTGGAGAGCATGTAACTTATCTGGAAAGAAAAATTGCACAGAAAATAGGCTTCATGTATAGAACATGTAAACATATCAGTGAAAGCCATAAAATATTGGTATATCGTTCAATTATTGAACCACACTTTATTTATTGTCCTACTATTCTGCTATTAAGTAATGATATATATATTAAGAAACTTCAAATACAGCAAAACAAGGCAATGCGATTTATTTTAAAATGTCCTCCAAGAACGCCAAAAATTGTAATGCTCAATAGATTAAACTTCCTTAGTATTAAACAGTCAGTTAGTCATTTCACATTGAGATTTATACACCAACTTAGGTTAGGAATGTTACCGAATTACCTGAGTATTAAAATACATTATAATCATGAAATCCACAATTATGGAACTATAAATTGCAATAATATAAGACTGCCTAGAATAAGAACTGAGTTCGCCAAAAGGTCTCTTGAATATTTAGGGTATAAAATGTATAATGAGTTACTGTTTTTATATTGTACGTCACTAAATGTGACATGAGTATTTATGTTAATCTCTTATTTTAACCTAAACTAGGTCTTAAAGACCGTAATAATAAATAAATAAATAAATAAATATTCCAAAATAGGCCTGACCAATGATATAAAAAGAGTTTTGTAAAGTATGGGTCATTGAATTCTTTAGACCAACGATTAGCGAAAGCCAAAGTACTTTTAACCTATTCACGCAAGATTCAATATGAAATTTAAAATCCAGTTTTGGGTCAATTGTAACGCCCAAATAAATAAAGTTAGTGTCTTGCTTGATTATATAATCGCCAATAGCATAATAATGGGATTGGAAGGACTTTCTTGTAAAACACATGAACTTACACTTGGGTAGGTTTAGTGACAAGACGTTTACATTACACCAATCAACTAGACTATTCAGTTACGCCTGAAGAAATGCCCTATCCACGGGTAAGCGGATATGCATTACATGTTTGACATCATACGTATATCAACGGGTTGAAGCGCTTCAAAACACTTGGAAGGTCATTAATGAACAACAGGAACAAAACTGGACCAAGGTGGCTGCCTTGTGGAACACCAAAAGATACGTTTATAAACGGTCCCGCGGTAGGTATGCCTGTCGTAAGAGGCGACTAAAACACCGGATTCAAGAGGTTTGTGTAGTGCTGCCCTTTCAGGTTACCAGCGCAATACATAGCTTCTCCAAACCCAATTGCCAACCTCACATATTCGTGGCGAATCCTGTTTCATTAACAGCAGAGGCTCTGGCGACCCCGAAATGCTCATGGATCTAGGTGGTGGGAGGGCGCTATGGCCTAGAAGGTCGCATGTGGTCATTACAAATCGTTCCCGAGATGGTCGGGCTTGGTACCGGAATGTGATTTGCATCCCCAAGGTTTTCGGGGAGTGCCCTTATCGCTACAACAACAACAACATACGTTTATCAGCCGAGACCAACAATTATTAAATATAACAGTTTGTTTTCTTTCCATCAAATAAGAAGAAACCCAAGAGAGGAATAATGGAGGAAATCCTAACCGATGGAGTTTGAATAAAAGTATGGAATGGGGAACTTTTTCAAATGCCTTACTAAAATCAGTATAAATAACATCAACTTCACAATTAGTCTTAAAACTGTTGGTTACCGTAGACTTGCCCTTGCCAAGGCCATGTTGTGAAAAGTCAACTAATGAAGATACTCTAAAAGCAAGTTGTTTTGTGATAGCCGATTGAAGTAGCTTAGGAATAGTGTTGAGTTTAGCTATTCCTCTATAATTTATATTCCACTTTTATGCAGTGGTATTATAAATGATTCTTTCAACTTCCTGGGAAATATCCCTTGCTTCAGGAAGGAATTGAAAAAACAGGCTAGAGTTCGATAAAAGTATCGAGCACAAGATTTCAGCACAACTGACGGAATTTCATCCGGACCACTACAGTAAGAAATTTTTGATTTTCCAGATGAGTTAAAACATCATCAGTACATATATATGGGACTGCCTGGGAATTCAGGGGCGACAATTTGAAAAGATAATTCAATGGCGGGTAATCAGAGGTATTTGAATAATTAGATTCGAAGAAATCCGCAAACATATTAGCAATTTTGGGGCTATCGTTAGAAATGTGATCATTTTGCTTCATTGTAGAAGGAAACCCGTGTATCTTCCTTTTCGAATTAACGAAGCTGTAAAACGACTTAGGATTGTCAAAAAGTTGGCTCTTAACCCTACTGATATAGTTCTTGTGACAACTTCTATCTAACGTGTTATACTTGTAACGTAAAATTCAGTAGGCGGCATAGGCAGTCATTGACTCATGATGTTTGTATTGTGTGAATGAACGCGTCTTTTGATTTTTCTGGCGTTTCAGTTCTTTAGTGCTCCAAGCCGGACATAGGCATGCATTTTTGGAATATTCCTTATAATACATTATTAAAATGAGATATACTCTTATAAATATCCCCATCGTACTCAGGCCAATTTATTTTCGACACTTCGAGTATTACTTTAGAGGCGTTAGCTTTACTAAACAGAAATCGGTGAGGGGTATTTCGCACTGGTGGTAAGCTCAGATAGATTGTGAAATTCCATAAATATCGCAAGAGCATCTTCAGGCAGGGCAAAGGGATTGCATCGATTTACAAAACAATTGGATGAATCGCCAGCAAAAATTAAATCCAAGCATTTACCAAACTTATTCTGAATGTTTTTCACTTGAAAAAGTCCAGCATCAGATAAGTCTTTCAGGAACTCGTAGAAGATAGCGCGAGAAGAAGTAGGGACTAGTATTCCTTCTATAAGACTCCTCGTCACACATGGCAGATTAAAATCGCCAAGTACAATGACAGAATCACAAGCCCTGGCAGTACTGAACACAGATTTCATGATTGAGGAATGTTTTAAATATAAAGAAATGTCAGAATGTGGGGGAATATAACTTGCTATAAAATATTTGTAGGTTGAAGAAAATTTTACTCTCACACAAAGAAACGCAGCATCCTCGAAGTATGCAAAATGTACTTCCTCCGCATAAAACCTAGTGTGAACGGCTATTAACACACCTCCACCAACTCTGGCTAGTAGGGGTGGGACTATTCGAATAAAAATTATTCGAATAATAAACTCTTTTATCTCTCATCGCCTTTACATATGAGCATGCATGTGTATAGATCCATATGTGCATATATTTTTGTGGGTTGCCTATTTAATATTCATTTATTTAGTTATATTTATGTAACCAAAGTTGTGCTTGAGTTTTAACCTGGAAATATCAGGGTCGTTATCCACTGTGCTGATCATTGAACTTTGTTTATTAGTAAACGAATGTGTAAATGTTGATACATAAATGTACATGTATTTTAATAAAATGAATATGGTATGGATTTTTGTTTCCCATATACATACATAAGTACATATGTTGTAAGTAGGTGGGATTTTTATTTCATATCACCTCTTGCGCAGTTTCTTGAATTTACATATCTACCTATGTATATATAGAGATACCCACATGTAAAAATAAAAATAAATGTAAGGCGCGATAACCTCCGAAGAGATTTTAGGCCGAGATTCTCTTCCAATTTGCGTCGTGCTCCTTTTTAATTTTTCCTACAAATTGGCGGGACGGGACCTACTTGTTTTATACCGACTCCGAACGGCATCTGCGAGGCAGATGAGTTTTCACTGAGAGCTTTTCATGGCAGAAATACACTCGGAGTGCTTGCCAAACACTGCCGACGAGCGACCCCGCTTAGACAAATTTTCTTTTAATTGAAAAACCTTATTTCTAAAATTTTGATGTTGCTTTGCTCGGGGTGTGAACCCAGGGTATTCGGTGTGGTAGGCGGAGCACGCTACCATCACACCACGGTGGCCGCCAACCACCCACATGTACTTGTATATGAATCTGATTTTAAAAGAATCTGCAAGAATACAACATGTACATATGTTACAATATGCTTATATGCACATTTGGGTATTTATATTACAGCGTTTAACGCGTTCAAGGACAATCAAAATTTTAAGGAGCGGCAAAAACAGACAGGCAGTCGTTTTTGAAATTAGTCACTAGTTCCACTACGTTACGTTTTGTTACGTTTAAAATGGATTGCTTCACACTTTATTTTAGGACACAACTGGTTATATAAATATAACTAAATAAGTGAATATAAACAAAGCAACCCCAAACATACAAAAATATATGCACATATACATCTATACACAGATAAATATATGTATGTATACATACATGTGCATGCTCATATGTACAAGAGATGAGCGTAAGAAAAACAGAATTCTTTTATTTTACTATTCGAACTATTTTAGTCTAAACTTTAATCAACACAAAGCGGCGCATTTCTAATTGTTGCTGATAGCGCAATTCCCACGATTTAATACGGATGTGTGTGTACCGCGCGAATAAACCAAATTTGCATTTAGGCAAATTTGCTGATACTGCATTTCCCACAGACGACACAAATCAACACAAATATGAAGGTACATATTTGTGTCGATTTGTATGTAGATATGTAAGTATGTAAAGTTTAAAGTAAATATGTATGTAAGAATATGTTTAGAATAAGTATGTAAAGTGTAAAGTAAATATGTATGTAAGAATATGTTTAGAATAATTTAGTACAAATAAGCTGACAATATTTGAATAAAGGCAATTCATACTTAAACTTCAAAACACACCTTTTATATGGCGATCCTGCCCTTGATTCTGCAGGCTGATTTTCCAGCCTAAGCCCTATAAGGAAACGAATTTGCCAAACACAATAGTTTTTCTAAATTTACTCATGGATTATTCATGAATAAAACTAAACGGAACAGTGCGAGCAGCAGTAGACGGAAAGGAAGAAAGTGGGAGGCAAGGCGGAGAACAACCAGCGGCACCAGCAATATTCCAGCCAAAGGCATTATCTACATAACAACATAATATCGTCTGAATTGGTATACAAGAGGAGTCACAGCAAAGGAAGTTGGTGCTAAACACAAATCTACGTCCTTAGCCAGCCAGAAATGTCCAATGGTGATGAGGTGCTAGATAATTGGGAAGAAATTAATGAAGTCGGTTTGACAAATACATTGCAAGAAAAAAAAATAACACAAGCAGGAAATCACACAACAGCAACAAGAAATCGACAGTGCTCCAAATACTTTATCCAGTGCAACCGCGGCAACAACAGACACATACAACAATTTAGACATTATTCTTAAGTAAGATAACCATAAAATATTAGGGCAACCTAACGACTGCCTATTGACGAACAAAAATTTAAATTTTTGCTGTAAAATACATATATTTTTTTCCCCTTTAATTATGTTCCCAGAAGAGGACATAAAAACCCAAGAGCAGTTTGACCAAATTTTCGATAGTTTAACTGCATTGACTTTGGAATTAACAAAGAAAAATAAAGTAGCCGAAGAGATCAGTGAAGGCCCTAAGCCGCTGACAATCGAAGAATATAAAAAAAGGAATAGGATCCAAAAAATTTAAGAACCAAAATCCCAAGCCCAATAAAGTTAAAAAGGAAAAGAGGAGGGAAACAATTTAACGTTAGAAAATCAATAGCTAAGATTTATGAAAGATTAAATTTAAGTACAAATAGGGAAGAAAAAATTAAATTAAAGACGGAAATACAAGGGTTAAGGAATTATAATACTAAAAAGCAAAATTAAATAATATAGAATTGCTATTAATTAAAAAGGATTGTTAAATAATGCCCACTAAAGGCCCAATTGAAGACGAATTAGAAGTAATAGATTACAATAAAGAATTAAAATGGCTAAACGAATTCTGGAAAACTATAGGAATGTCTAGGGATCCAACTATTAATGATGTTATTAAACCTACAACTAGAGAGGAGGAAACTAGGCATATGATGATATTGTATAATACTACAGATAATAAATAAATAAACAAAACATACAACAATTTTTATATCTATCTTTTCACAATGGAATCGAAAGTCACTAATCCAAATGCTAACGTGGTAAACACAGTCCAAATAATAGACCACACTGAAGCCTTGGAAACCATACAAATTTATCTTCTGGCTATTGCCATTATTGGCGCTGTGAACTTATTTTTGAGATGTTATTCAATACATAACAAATTTTGAAGAAGAGGTATCAGAGCCGTGCTGACGGCATAGATAAAATATAAAAACCTAACTTTTTTCTCTCTTTACCTCAATGGGTAAATGGGAAACCATTTTCAACACACTTGTGGTAGAAAAATCTTTGGCCGAAAAGCCTCATAAATGCATTAATCAAAATTCAAGCATAAGAAATGAAACTATGTTGAAGCATCTCACGATAATATTACAGTCGTTGAATAACATGGGCAAAGCTGTACAAGAGGTAAATAGCCTATTAACAGACAATCATCAGCTGGAAGCACATACAATTTTTTCCAGTGTTAGGGATAAATTAGTATCTTCACTAGAAAGATATAATATAGAGGCAACCGTCCCAATCACATTTAAAAACGTAATAGAAATAGACTTAAGTACCCTCTTGGAATCTCGATCCAATTTGGAGGACACTACGAAAATTGAAACCCAACACAAAATTCCCAAACACAAGATTTGCAAACTAAAAAGATGGCGCAAACAACAGTAGAAATTTTTGAAAACGGCTTCGTCGATTCTGCCTGAGTTTGATGGTAAGCCTGAAAACTTGCATGGTTTCTTAGACGGACTAGATATCCTAGAACAAATTAAGGATACTCATGAGACCGTAGTAGTCTCCATGATAAAAACTAAGCTGAAGGAACAGCTAGAAACCTCTAAGTCACTGAAAATTCAATACTAGCAATAAGGCAAAAGTTGAGTCAGCAATTAAAGGTGAATCTGTAGAGGTTTTGACAGCAAAACTCTTAAACGTCCAACAGCGCAGTAAACACAGCTAACCAGTACACTGCAGAAATCGAAAAATTGACAAAATCGTTGGCGGGTGTTTACACATCTGATGGTCCTGCACCTGATTTGGCAACCAAATATGCCACACAATCAGCTGTAAAGGCTATGTGTAAGAACTCGGCTAACGAAAGAGTTAAATTGATAATGCAAGCAGGTACGTTCATATCTATCAACGAGGCTATTTCAAAATTTACGAATAGCTGTACGGTAGTCACGGGTAACTCAAATACAGTGTTACGCCTGACGCGCTCACAAGGCAATTACCGGGGTAACTTCCGAAGAGCTACCAAAATAATAATTATCGAGGTAACCAAACCGAAGATATTATAATAACATCTAACCGGTATAATAATAATAACAATAGACAAAATAATAATTTCCCAACACGCAATTTTGGAGGCCAGTCAAGATCATATATCAAAGTAACACGCGAATCTCCGTAATATAAACCAACAAGAAAACCAGCGAACTCCACTCCAACAGTAAACTCCAAGGGTAATAAAGTATGTACATTTAACTTGCATCTGAACAGCTACATATCTTCCAATACCACCCTAAATAAGTCAACTTCAACATTTCTCATAGATACACGGGAGGATATTTCATTATAAAGAAGGGTCAATTGATCACAGATTTAAAAGGTATTGGTCGAGGCATAACAAGCACACTTCGAACAGTAAAAGCAGATCTAACAGATGTAGTCTTTAATACGACACAAATTACACATAGTAGAAAATGATATCCCAATCCCATGTGATGAATTTTTGGACTCGATTTCATTAAAAAATATAATTGCATTTAGATTATAATAAAAATGGGGACAACCTAATACTACGACCATATGATTACCCAGAAGATATAGTTATAAAAATGACGAATAAACAAGCAATCAATAGCATTACAATTCCCGCAAGATCCGAAGTAATTAAACAGGTTGAAATCAACAGTAATAATAATGAACTATTAGTACCTCATCAAGAATTTACTGATGACATTTTTGTAGCACAGACGATAATAAACTCAAATCAAGCTTTAATAAGAATCCTAATACAACAGATAAATATGAAAGCATTCAAGATTATGACATCAAAATAGAAAATTTAGAGGACTATGTAATAATTGGAAATACACCTCACAATAAAGCTAATAATAAAGAAAAATTAGTAAGATTGGATAAAAATTTCACGCCATTCGCTAGTAAATCACTCAACACATTATGCTCAGAATCGTTGATATATTTCATTAGAAACAGAACCAATCACGACCAACAATTTTTACAAACAAAAGTTGCATATGAAAGATAATACTCCTGTCTATATTAAAAATTATAGACTACCTCAAGCACATAAGAGTGAGATAAACAAACAAGTAAACAAATTAATTCAAGATGATATTGTGGAGCCATGAACTTCAGAATATAACAGCCCTATTTTTATTGGTACCTAAAAAATCCCTTCCCGGTAAACAAGAAAAAAGGTGGAGATTAGTTGTTGATTTCAGACAAATAAATAAAAAATTAACAGCTGATAAATTCCCTTGCCTAGAATAGATGATATTCTGGATCAATTAGGAAGAGCGAAATATTTCTCATGCCTAGATTTAATTTCAGGATTTCACCAAATAGAACTCAGCACAGAGTCAAGGGATATCACATCCTTACAGCGGATAACGGTACTATCGTTTCAAAAGATTGCCTTATGGCCTCAAAGTAGCTCCAAACTCATTCCAGAGGATGATGACATTGGCATTCGCAGGTCTAAAACCATCACAAGCATTTCTATACATGCACGATTTAGTGTTGTTGTTGTTGTAGCAGTGCTTCGCCCCACCTAACAGCCGCGACCGATCACAAATTGTCATCAATATCCTCTAACGGGAGTCCAAGGAAACTTGCTGTTTCAACCGGGGTGGACCATAAGGAAAGGGGTGTTAGAGGCGTTGGTTCCACATTACAATTAAAGAGATGGTTGGTGTCATGTGGGACACATTGCAAGCGGGGCATACATTTTGTATGTCGGGGTTGATTCTGGATAGGTAAGAGTTTAACCTGTTACAGTAACCAGAACGAAGTTGAGCAAGAGTGACACGCGTTTCCCTGGGGAGTATGCGTTCCTCTTCCGCGAGTTTTGGATACTTTTCTTTGAGTACTGGATTCACCGGGAAATTCCCGGCATAAAGGTCCGACGCTGTTTGTGGAGTTCACCAAGGACCTGCTTGTGTTTTTTCGCTTCATACGGCTGGGTTCTCAGGTGCCGTATTTCCTCAAAATGCTTACGGAGATGACTCCTTAAGCCCCTAGGCGATGCTGGCTCATCAATCAGATGTCTGTTGGGATGCTCAGGTTTCTGGGTATTCAACAGGAACTGTTTGGTCAGCATCTCATTTCTCTCCCTGATGGAGAGTATTCTCGCCTCATTATGCAGATGGTGTTCTGGGGACATAAGAAGACAGCCCGTGGCGATTATGAGGGCAGTATTTTGGCAGGCCTGTAGCTTCTTTCAGTGGGTAATTTTTAGGCTTGGCGACCATATGGGGTGACGCGTAGCACGAAATCGGCTGGCTAATTGCTTTGTATGTAGTCATAATCGTTTCTTTATCTTTTCCCCAAGTACTGCCAGCGAGGGATTTGAGGATTTTGTTACGACTCTGAATTCTCGGAGTGGCGACATCTCCCCCTATGCACTTCAGAATTCTGCAGTTAAACTGTAATGTACTAACTGGGAAGATCACGGAGATAGTCGATTTCATGAAGCGGCACAACATCCGCATTGCTGCGATTCAAGAGGCTAAACTCACAGCAAGATCTGCAGTGTAGACCTGCTCTGGGTATAATGTCCACAGAAAAGATCGCGAGAGCGGAAATGGAGGCGGGCCTTGCGTTTATCATACACCACTCTGTGCAATATTATATATTAGATCCTGGCATCGACCGCAGGGACAATGTCTTAGAACGTCAAGGCATATCTGTCCGGTCAGGCGATGCAAACCTAGAAATCATCAACATCTACATCCCTCCTGCCACCTGTTGCCCAGTGGATACCGCCCTAATATCAGCGCCTTACTCTCTGGCAACAGTCGCATTATCTTAGGCGATTTCAATGCCCATCACGATCTATGGCATTCAAATTTGCGGGCGGACAGTAGAGGTGGGATGTTGGCGGATCAAATAGAAGAAACGACGTTCTGCACAATAAACGGAGACGCACTTTCATAAACTTCAAAAAAGGAAAGTGGGACGAATATAAATCTTTTACAGACAACCTCTTTGCATCCCTCCCTATCCCGACCGATGCCCGCCAAGGGGAGCGTGCCTTCCGCAAGGTCATTGAATCCGCCTCGGCTCGTTTCATTCCCGCCGGGAGAATTCGCGAAATTCGCCCCACTTCCCGGCGGAGGCCGCAACTTAGCGAGAGAACGTGACCTTATAAGACAGCTTGATCCAGGCGACCCCAAATAAGGGATATAAACCAACGCATCCGATTGCTTGTGGATGAACACAAGCGGCGAAATGGGAGGAGCACCTAAGAGGTTGTAACCTCTCTACCGTGTGGGTAAACATTTTGGTCCACCGTAAAGTCCCTATCGAATCCGTCTAAGCACAAAGACAAGTTTCCATCGCCTTTGGCGATAAAGTGCTGTCGGATGCGAAAAAATGCGTGAGCGCTTTCTGACGACAATATATAAACTACGGTCGACAAAGATAGACGGAGGGCCAACAGACACGCACATAAACACAAATTCAGCGCGTCACCAATCACCATCACCGCTAAAGAGGTTGAGGACGCCATTGGTCACGCTAAACCATCCAAAGCAGTGGGCCCAGACGGCATAGCCATGCCGATGCTTAAAAGCCTAGGGAAAGAGGGTTTAAAATATTTAGCGCATGTCTTCAACCTCTCTCTTTCCACCTTTGTCATACCCGAAAAATGGAAAATGGCCAAGGTGGTCCCGCTACTAAAGCCTGGGAAACCAGCTAACATAGGAGAGTCGTATCGTCCGATATCTCTCCTATCGCCAGTAGCAAAGACGCTTGAAGCCATTTTGCTCCCCTATTTCCAAGCAAATTTGCAGCCAGCCTGTCATCAGCATGGCTTCAGAAAACTCCATAGCACTTCCACCGCGCTAAATGCCATTGGCACCCAGATAAATTGCGGTTTAAATCAAAATCCCCACCATAGAACAGTACTCGTAGCGCTAGACCTATCAAAAGCTTTTGATACGGTCAACCATGGCTCGTTACTGCAAGACCTGGAAGGGTCTACCCTTCCCCCATGTCTTAAAAGGTGGACCGCAAATTATCTGGGTGGTCGGCAGGCATCGGTGCAATTTAGAAGCGAAACATCAAAACCAAGAAGAATTAAACAAGGGGTGCCACAGGGTGGTGTCCTGTCCCCACTTTTGTTTAATTTCTACATATCTAAGCTACCTCACTACCGGAAGGAGTTACAATCGTTTCCTACGCCGATGACTGCACAATAATGGCCACAGGCCCAGGCCCACAGATCGATGAGCTTTGCAATAGAATAAACGGCTACCTCCCTGATCTCTCCAGTTTTTTCACCTCGCGAAACCTGGCATTATCACCGACCAAAGCTTCCGCGACCTTATTTACAACATGGAGTGCCAAATGTCGACCATTTTGGACGACTTAGTCGTATTGGGCTGCTCCGAAAAACATATGATACAACATTTAAGAAATGTCTTTTCAACTTGCAGAAAATATAATTTAAAATTACATCCCGATAAATGTTTATTCTTCAGTCAAGAAGTTACTTATCTTGGACATAAATGCACAAGTACTGAAATTTTACCAGACCCAATAAATTTAAAATTGTTCAAAACTACCCAACTCCCAAAAATGCAGATGAAGCAAAAAGATTTGTCGCATTTTGTAATTATTATAGAAGATACATACCAAATTTCGCGGAATACGCTAGGATACTAACAAGGCTAATTAAGAAAAATGTCATCTTCAAATGGACAGAGGACTGCGAAAAATCTTTTAACTACCTAAAAAATGCATTAATTAGTCCAAATATCCTACAATATCCCGATTTTGATAAAGAGTCCTGTATTACAACTAACGCAAGTGGTTATGCTTGCGGTGCTGTGCTAAGCCAAGAGTATGAAGGAAAACAATTACCAATTGCCTATGCCTCAAGATCATTTACAAAAGGCGAAATAAAGGTACGATCGAAAAAGAATTGGCGGCCATACATTGGGCCATAATATATTTTAGAACATATGTTTATGGCAGAAGATTCACAATGAAAACAGATCATCGACCCTTAACATATTTATTTTCAATGAAAACCCCTTCATCGAAATTAACTAGAATCAGGTTAGATTTGGAAGAGTATGACTTTGGGGTGGAGTACATAGCTTGAAAAGAAAATTACGTGGCAGACGCTCTGTCACGAATAGATATCAATGATTTGAAAGAAATGTCAGTACAGGCATGTAAAATAATGAAAGTTACTACAAGATCGGATACTAAAAAGAATTCCAGTAATAACGGTAATAAAAATGAAGAGAAGAAAAGTCACAAAGAGAACTCTATAGTTTATGAAGCGCTTAATAAATGTGAAGTAAAAAGACTAGTCCAGCTCGTTTTCGACCCTCCAAAATTATTTTTCAAAAAAGAAAAGAAAATTTGTAGTGAAATAAATATAGATAATCAAATTTTTGAGGCGAAGATTGACCTAGATCAATTCTTTACCAGGCTTATGAAATAAGCCAGCAACTTAAAAATTAATAAAATGCAGTTGTCCTTGGGAGACAAATTGTTTAAGTATACTCGAAAAAACACATTTAAAGAGATTGGTACCAAAGTTGTCAGAAATTTAACTATTGCATTAACACCGAAGGTTGTGCATGTGACGGAAAATGGTAAAATTATAAAGATTCTTCAAAAATATCACGATGATCGTGTTAATGGTGGCCACCCAGGAATCAATCGTACAACTAATAAAATTAAAAACGTATTGGTCGAAGCATAACAAGCACACTTGGAACAGTAAAAGCAGATCTAGCAGATGATAGTCTTTTAATACGACATAAATTTCACATAGTGGAAAATGATTTCCCAATCCCATGTGATGGAATTTTGGGACTCGATTTCGTTAAAAAAATATAATTGCATTTTAGATTATAATAAAAATGGGGACAGCCTAAAACTACGACCGTATGATTACACAGAAGATATAGTTATACAAATGACGAATAAACCAGCAATCAATAGCATTACAATTCCCGCAAGATCCGAAGTAATTAGACAGGTTGAAATCAACAGTAATAATAATGAACTATTAGTACCTCATCAAGAATTTACTGATGGCATTTTTGTAGCACAGACGATAGTAAACTCAAATCAAGCTTTAATAAGAATCCTAATACAACAGATAAATATGCAAGCATTCAAGATTATGACATCAAAATAGAAAATTTAGAGGACTATGTAATAATTGGAAATACACCTCACAATAAAGCTAGTCGATTTCATGAAGCGGCACAACATCCGCATTGCTGCGATTCAAGAGACTAAACTCACAGCAAGATCTGCATTGCAGATCTGCTCTGGTTATAATGTCCACAGAAAAGATCGCGAGAGCGGAAATGGAGGCGGCCTTGCGTTTATCATACACCACTCTGTGCAATATTATATATTTGATCCTGGCATCTACAGCAGGGACAATGTCTTAGAACGTCAAGGCCTATCTGTCCGGTCAGGCGATGCAAACCTAGAAATCATCAACATCTACATCCCTCCTGCCACCTGTTGCCTCAGTGGATACCGCCCTAATATCAGCGCCTTACTCACTGGCAACAATCGCATTATCTTAGGCGATTTCAATGTCCATCACGATCTATGGCATTCAAATTTGCGGGCGGACAGTAGGGGTGAGATGTTGGCGGATCAAATAGAAGAAACGACGTTCTGCACAATAAACGAAGACGCACTTTCATAAACTTCAAAAAAGGAAAGTGGGACGAATATAAATCTTTTACAGACAACCTCCTTGCTGCCCTCCCTATCCCGACTGATGGCCGCCAAGGGGAGCGTGCCTTCCGCAAGGTCATTGAATCCGCCTCGGCTCGTTTCATTCCCGCCGGGAGAATTCCCGAAATTCGGCCCCACTTCCCGGCGGAGGCCGCAAACTTAGCGAGAGAACGTGACCTTATAAGACAGCTTGATCCAGGCGACCCCCAAATAAGGGATATAAACCAACGCATCCGATTGCTTGTGGATGAGCACAAGCTTGCGAAATGGGAGGAGCACCTAAGAGGTTGTAACCTCTCTACCGGTGTGGGTAAACTTTGGTCCACCGTTAAGTCCCTATCGAATCCGTCTAAGCACAAAGACCAAGTTTCCATCGCCTTTGGCGATAAAGTGCTGTCGGATGCGAAAAAATGCGCGAGCGCTTTCTGCGGACAATATATAATGCATTCTACGGTCGACAAAGATAGACGGAGGGCCAACAGACACGCACATAAACACAAATTCAGCGCGTCACCAATCACCATCACCGCTAAAGAGGTTGAGGACGCCATTGGTCACGCTAAACCATCCAAAGCAGTGGGCCCAGACGGCATATCCATGCCGATGCTTAAAAGCCTAGGGAAAGAGGGTTTCAAATATTTAACGCATTTCTTCAACCTCTCTCTTTCCACCTTTGTCATACCCGAAAAATGGAAAATGGCCAAGGTGGTCCCGCTACTAAAGCCTGGGAAACCAGCTAACATAGGAGAGTCGTATCGTCCGATATCTCTCCTATCGCCAGAACCAAAGACGCTTGAAGCCATTTTGCTCCCCTATTTCCAAGCAAATTTGCAGCCAGCCTGTCATCAGCATGGCTTCAGAAAACTCCATAGCACGCTAAATGCCATTAGCACCCAGATAAATTGCGGTTTAAATCAAAATCCCCACCATAGAACAGTACTCGCAGCGCTAGACCTACCAAAAGCTTTTGATACGGTCAGCCATGGCTCGTTACTGCAAGACCTGGAAGGGTCTACCCTCCCCCATGTCTTAAAATGTGGACCGCAAATTATCTGGGTGGTCGGCAGGCATCGGTGCAATTTAGAAACGAAACATCAAAACCAAGAAGAATTAAACAAGGGGTGGTGTCCTGTCCCCACTTTTGTTTAATTTCTACATATCTAAGCTACCTTCATCACCGGAAGGAATTACAATCGTTGCCTACGCCGATGACTGCACAATAATGGCCACAGGCCCAGGCCCACAGATCGATGAGCTTTGCAATAGAATAAACGGCTACCTCCCTGATCTCTCCAGTTTTTTCACCTCGCGAAACCATGCATTATCACCGACTAAATCTTCCGCGACCTTATTTACAACATGGACGTCCCAAATGTCGACCATTTTGGACGATTTAGTCGTATTGGGCTGCTCCGAAAAACATATGATACACAATTTAAGAAATGTCTTTTCAACTTGCAGAAAATATAATTTAAAATTACATCCCGATAAATGTTTATTCTTCAGTCAAGAAGTTACTTATCTTGGACATAAATGCACAAGTACTGAAATTTTACCAGACCCAAATAAATTTAAAATTGTTCAAAACTACCCAACTCCCAAAAATGCAGATGAAGCAAAAAGATTTGTCGCATTTTAAGCTATTGCATAGATTTTATCGCGGGCTTGGCGACTAAATCAAAAAAAACCGTAACGGATATTTGCCAAAAAAGATCCGAAAAGGCTCGAAAAGATTCGAAAACGTTCGTAAAGGTTCGGTGTTAGCAACAGGCCAAATACATAATATTGGATCTATCATAATCAGCGGTGGGCAGGTTACCAAATTGAGAATGTGTTAGTAAACACGAACGCGTAGCGAGCACGAAAGCAAAATCAATTATTTATTTAGTTTGATTTCAATGCTTGAACGGTGAACATGTGTCACACGCACTCTTTGGTACTCTGTTTTAAGCGCGCGTGCGACACTTCCTCACCGTACGACCATCGAAATCAAACTAAAAGAGCTGTCGTTGATTTTCACGAAGTAGCCATTGTGCTATCGCTTATCGTATACATATATGGTCCCTTACAAGCCAACCTAATAAAACCGCACAGCGTTTTTTTAGCGCACGCAAACAACCGGCGTTTTTTGCCCTAACCCAAATAAGCATGCGTTGCGACAATGTAAAGCATGTGTGCAAACGTCAAATCTAAATGTCACGCAGAAAAAAAATTGGAAATCGAGTTAGGTTTTCACGCAGCAAATTCAATTTGAGTTGCTCTCATACAAGTTGTATGTGCATGAGACATTTTTGACAGAAAATGACTTGCGTGCTTTTATATTAGGTTGGCCTGTTAGTAGGTGCTAACCTCACGCCCAGCCCGGATCATAAAGTTAAAGTTAAAGTGAATGTTAAAATTAAAGCGAAAGTTAAAGTTAAGGTTAAAGTTAAAGATAAAGTTAAAGTTGAAGTTAAATTTAAAGTTAAAGTGAAAGTTTAAGTTAACGTTAAAGTTAAAGTTAAAGTGAGAGTTAAAGTTAAAGCTAAAGTTAAAGTTAAAGTTAAAGTGAATGTTAAAGTTAAAGCGAAAGTTAAAGTTAAAGTTAAAAATAAAGTTAAAGTTAAAGTGAAAGTTAAAGTTAAAGTTAAGGTTAAAGTTAAAGTTAAGGTTAAAGTTAAAGTTAAAGTTAAAGTTAAAGTTAAAGTTAAAGTTAAAGTGAAAGTTAAAGTTAAAATAAAGTTAAAGTTAAAGTGAAGTTAAAGTTAAAGTTAAAGTTAAGTTAAAGTTAAAGTCAAAGTTAAAGTTAAAGTTAAGTTAAGTTAAGTTAAAGTTAAAGTTAAAGTTAAAGTTAAAGTAAAAGTTAAAGTTGAAGTTAAGTTAAAGTTAAAGTTAAAGTAAAGTTAAAGTTAAAGTTAAAGTGAAGTTAAAGTTAAAGTTAAGTTAAAGTTAAAGTTAAAGTTAAAGTCAAAGTTAAAGTTAAAGTTAAAGTTAAAGTTAAAGTTGAAGTTAAAGTTAAAGTTAAAGTTAAAGTTGAAGTTAAAGTTAAAGTTAAAGTTAAAGTTAAGTTAAAGTTGAAGTTAAAGTTAAAGTTAAAGTTAAAGTTAAAGTTAAAGTTAAAGTCAAAGTTAAAGTTAAAGTTAAAGTTAAAGTTAAAGTTAAAGTTAAAGTTAAAGTTAAAGTTGAAGTTAAAGTTAAAGTTAAAGTTAAAGTTAAAGTGAAGTTAAAGTTAAAGTAAAGTTAAAGTTAAAGTTAAAGTTAAAGTTAAAGAAGTTAAAGTTAAAGTTAAAGTTAAAGTTAAAGTTAAAGTTAAAGTTAAAGTTAAAGTTAAAGTTAAAGTTAAAGTAAAGTTAAAGTTAAAGTTAAAGTTAAAGTTAAAGTTAAAGTTAAAGTTAAAGTTAAAGTTAAAGTTAAGTTAAAGTTAAAGTTAAAGTTAAAGTTAAAGTTAAGTTAAAGTTAAAGTTAAAGTTAAAGTTAAAGTTAAAGTTAAAGTTAAAGTTAAAGTGAAAGTTAAAGTTAAAGTTAAAATAAAGTTAAAGTTAAAGTTAAAGTTAAAGTTAAAGTTAAAGTTAAAGTTAAAGTTAAAGTTAAAGTTAAGTTAAAGTTAAAGTTAAAGTTAAAGTTAAAGTTAAAGTTAAAGTTAAAGTTAAAGTTAAAGTTAAAGTGAAGTTAAAGTTAAAGTTAAAGTTAAAGTTAAAGTTAAAGTTAAAGTTAAAGTAAAGTTAAAGTTAAGTTAAAGTTAAAGTTAAAGTTAAAGTTAAAGTTAAAGTTAAAGTTAAAGTTAAAGTTAAAGTTAAAGTTAAGTTAAAGTTAAAGTTAAAGTTAAAGTTAAAGTTAAGTTAAAGTTAAAGTTAAAGTTAAAGTTAAAGTTAAAGTTAAAGTTAAAGTTAAGTTAAAGTTAAAGTTAAAGTTAAAGTTAAAGTTAAAGTTAAAGTTAAAGTTAAAGTTAAGTTAAAGTTAAAGTTAAAGTTAAAGTTAAAGTTAAAGTTAAAGTTAAAGTTAAAGTTAAAGTTAAAGTTAAAGTTAAAGTTAAAGTTAAAGTAAAGTTAAAGTTAAAGTTAAGTTAAAGTTAAAGTTAAAGTTAAAGTTAAAGTTAAAGTTAAAGTTAAAGTTAAAGTTAAAGTTAAAGTTAAAGTTAAAGTTAAAGTTAAAGTTAAAGAGAAAGTTAAAGTTAAAGTTAAAGTTAAAGTTAAAGTTAAAGTTAAAGTTAAAGTTAAAGTTAAAGTTAAAGTTAAAGTTAAAGTTAAAGTTAAAGTTAAAGTTAAAGTTAAAGTTAAAGTTAAAGTTAAAGTTAAAGTTAAAGTTAAAGTTAAAGTTAAAGTTAAAGTTAAAGTTAAAGTTAAAGTTAAAGTTAAAGTTAAAGTTAAAGTTAAGTTAAAGTTAAAGTTAAAGTTAAAGTTAAAGTTAAAGTTAAAGTTAAAGTTAAAGTTAAGTTAAAGTTAAAGTTAAAGTTAAAGTTAAAGTTAAAGTTAAAGTTAAAGTTAAAGTTAAAGTTAAAGTTAAAGTTAAAGTTAAAGTTAAGTTAAAGTTAAAGTTAAAGTTAAAGTTAAAGTTAAAGTTAAAGTTAAAGTTAAAGTTAAAGTTAAAGTTAAAGTTAAAGTTAAAGTTAAAGTTAAGTTAAAGTTAAAGTTAAAGTTAAAGTTAAAGTTAAAGTTAAAGTTAAAGTTAAAGTTAAAGTTAAGTTAAAGTTAAAGTTAAGTTAAAGTTAAAGTTAAAGTTAAAGTTAAAGTTAAAGTTAAAGTTAAAG